>PVKM010032791.1:0-16252 GCA_004027735.1 Carollia perspicillata
ATTAAGAAAATCTGAGGATATGCATAAGCTCAGCATCTACCATACCAACCAGCTTCTCCTCCTTCCCCAAGTTAAACACTGACCTGACCCTTCACTGAGGTGCCGTATGCGGAAGACAGCATTTCGGTCTGCTCGGCTCCCGTTATCAGGATGAGGGCGACTATGTTGGCTTGGGTTCACAGAAACTAATTAAAATGCATGAGTCTTATGCGTATATTACAAACTGTGTAATGAGATCAGAGGGCAAGAAAACTTACTGTATGAAGAATTAAAAATGCTTCAACATCTGAGAGACTCACAGAATTCAAAACGGTGACCTGTGACAGCTCTCTGTGGAGGGGAAATGAAGAACATACACCTAGAGATGTCCCCAAAGCAGCATTTATTTACCCATTGAATTCCAAAACATTTAATTTAGAAGTCTGGCATTTCGATAATTACCCATCTGGATTGACATGGGCTGACACACAGCGCTGTCAGGATACACAAGGACAATAGCCAGAGTTACAAAAAATAAACCCATGATTTTTAAACAGTCGCCAAAAAAAAGTTACCAGGTATCAAAACTTTAGATGCATTGCATTGAAAAGAAGGTCTGTGCACATCATAACTTAAAGAGGCAAAAAAACAAGGCGCTACGGAAACCTCACATTAACAGTTTATTGTAAAGCTGATGGAAAGGAGCACGTGTTCTCTTTGTATCAGCTTCCCTTAGCAGTTTTCCATTAGCTGAAGAAAGAGGTGGGAAGGGTGAATTCATTTTCGCATGCACAAGATGTACTGCTTATTAACAAAACACTATTAGCTCATTTTAAATGGATCATTTAAATATGATTACAGCCTGTTTTGGCTAATTCTCCTTTCTAAACTTCCCCAATGCTTTCGCCTGCATTTCACAACTATCAACAGGCATAGTAAAATGCCTCATTCGGAATTCACTTGTCTGGACAATTCTAATAGAAAAAGAAAACCCCTGTGGGCTCAAAGCAACCATCAGTCCAGCAACGCCCATGAAGACTTATCTGAAACTGCTTCCCAGGGAGCAGGGGAGCAGAACTGAGTAGCTGTGCTGCCAATACAGATAGGGGTAGCACTAGATATTTAGTGACTGTGGCAAGGAAGATTCAGTGATGATGGGGGTGGGGGGTGAAGGAAGGGCCAGGGATCCTAAGGCTCTTCAGTTGCCTTCGCCTGCTTCTTCATCCTGCTGGTCGCTCGTCCAGAGGGTGAGGTTGTCTCGCAGCAACTGCATGATGAGCGTGGAGTCTTTATAGGAATCTTCGTTTAGTGTGTCCAGCTCAGCTATGGCATCATCGAAGGCTTGTTTGGCTAAGAGGCAGGCCTGCTCCGGTGCATTCTGGATCTCGTAGTAGAACACGGAGAAGTTGAGGGCCAGGCCCAGCCGGATGGGGTGCGTTGGTTGCATGTGCTCTTTGCTGATTTCAAAGGCTTCCTTGTAGGCTGCCTCAGAAGCTTCGACCACACTGTTTTTCTTCTCTCCGGAAGCTACCTCTGCCAAGTAACGATAGTAATCGCCTTTCATTTTCAGGTAAAATACCTTGCTCTCGTACTGGAAATCATTGCAGTTCTTGATGAGAAACTTGTCAAGCAGAGCGAGGACATCATTGCACACTGTTTCCAGCTCCTTCTCAATCTTCTCCCGGTAAGCTTTAACTTTCTCCAACTTCTTTTCATTTCCATCAGCCATGGTTTTCTGCTCAATGCTGCTGATGACCCTCCAGGAAGATCGCCTGGCACCAACCACATTCTTGTAGGCCACAGAGAGGAGGTTTCGATCTTCATTGGAGAGAGGTTCATTGAGCTCGGTCACCTGCAAAATGCCCAAGATAAACACTGAGATCCAAGTCTCAAAAATCTGGAAAGGAATCTTCCCTTCGACCTAATCGATAACCCTTCTCATAAACAAGATTACTGGCAAGACACTCCAGAGAAAAACTAATCAGACATGGATAATATCTGAAGGGAAGAATGTAGTCTAGGTGAAGAAATAAACACTTGAAGCTCCAACTATTAAAGGATAAGGGCTTCAAAAAATTAGTAATTCAGGCCCTGTTACAATGATACCTTCACCTTGGCAAAGGTATGGTGGGGAGAAAGGTAATTGTGGAAAGGTTGTGAGATGATGGTACATAATGGTGGGTGAAAATACCCCAAAGGTTCAGCTATTCTGCAAAAGATATTCTCAACAATATGATCACGTGAGTCCTTTGTCAGACGTTCGAAAATTTAGAGACCGGAAGTCTGTTCCAGATTCTACTTCCAGCTTGTATTCTAGAAAGAACCAATGATACCTCCCTCAAACACTTACTAATAGATAAGCGCTTTGCAGATGAGATCAAACTCCTCACAAATCCAGTGGCCAGAGTTTCAGCGTCTGTGGTCACACGTAGAATCCCCCTGGTACACCCAACCCCCCTCTAAGGCAGAACTGATACATTAGCGACAATAGTATCCCAGCCTCTGCTGAGAGGAAGGAGAGCTATTCAGCAGCAAGCTTCACTCTGACCTGACAGGAAACCCAGAGGGCCAGGCCATCAAGGATGAAAACACCACTTATTTTAATGGAAATGTTAAATGCCACAAGCTGCAACTTCCATCACTTAGCTCTCCATGATGCCACCTCCAGCTATGTCATTGGTAAGAAAGGACACTGGACTTTGTTGTTGTTCACCCCTAGCACCTGGTTACACGACCTTATTTAGAAATAGGGCCTCTGCAGATGTAATCAGTTAAGATGAAGTCATACTGCACTGGGGTGGATCCCACATCCATTGACTGGTGTCCTTATAAGGAAAAGGAGATTTGTAGACACAAACACAGGGAGAACACCTTGTGAGGATGGAGGCAGAGAGTGGAGTGATGTGTCTACAAGCCGAGGAACACCAAGGATTACCAGAAGCCACCAGAAGCTAGTACAGAGGCAAGGGAGGACCCTGCCCTAAAGCCTTCAGGGGGAGCACTCACAGCACTGCCAATGCCTTGATGTTGGACTTCTAACCTTCCAAACTGTGATAAAACGAGTTTCTGTTGTTTTAAGCCACCCAACTTCCTAGGGCAACCCTAAGAAACTAATACAGACTTAGAATCAGAAAACCTTTGTCTGGGCCCCAGCAAAGTCTCTAACTTCCTAAATTGGCCCATATCTCTTATACAGTAAGGAGATTCCTTAATGATATGACCTATTGGTAAAGAGAAGCATTGGGAAAACCATAAACACTCAACAAAAAAGAGGTACTACTATAAATCAAACTGAGTAAGGACAGAAACTCCTCCAGTAGAGGGAAAAAGCCAAGTTCATTGGAGAAAGTTATTAACAGCGTAAGAACAGACAGCTTAACGTGGACTGAGAAGACTGAGCAGTGGAGAATCAGAAATTTTAAAAACAAAAATGTTGATAGGGCATTTGAAAAATTAGTTCAAGAACATAATAAGTGTAATCACTTTGTATTAAATTAGGAAACTTGTGCCAAGTTCTTAGAAAGTGAAGAAACTGTCTACCACCACCCACCTCCCTAACAAAGCCCAAGCAAACTAAAAATGCCAGGTGCCCCCTTTCTCATGTGTCCATTTCCCCATCCCCAGTACCCCTGTTCTTTTGCCACAGATCTTTAGCCAGGGATTCTCTCCTCTTCCGTCTACTCTATCAATCCCACCCCTCTTCTTTCTTCAGTGTGCTCTTTGCCTACAAGCCGCCCCCTGCCGACTCCCCAGGCTGGCTGCCTGGAAGCCAGGTTTCTGGACCTGCCTCACACAGACAGACATGGTCTCTCGCATCTCTGACCTGCCAATCTCCTCTCTACTACTCCACAGCCCATGCTCCCTTCAAATCCACAGGAAGACCTGTAACCCCACTATGGTGTTTTCTTCTCCAGTGAGTGCCTGCCTATAAACACTCATTTGTTTATTGGAAATATAAAGTGTCTTTGCAGATTATTTGTTTGATCATTTGATCTTTTAAGGGAGAAACCTTTATAAATCAAAATTCTATCTCCAATACTCTGACAAGTCTCAGAATGCTTGAGTCCTCCAGAATAACTTTGCTAGGGCGATAGTCAATAAAACAAAATATGAAGCAAGAACAGAACTTGGAGAGCCCCTTAGATCTCATAGTAAGCAAATCTGAGACCACCTGTCATTAAAACACAAATATAGTCCTGACTGGTGTGGTTCAGTGGGCTGGGCATCATCCCTGGAACCAAAGGATCCCCAGTTCGATTCCCCGTCAGGGCACATGCCTGGGTTGTGGGCCAGTCCCAGTTGGGGGCGTGCAAGAGGCAAATGATTGATGCTTCTCTCTCACATCAATGTTTCTCTCCCTCTTTCTCCCTCCCTTCCCATCTTTCTAAAATAAATACTAAATGCAAATGTATCCATAAGAACTCACTATATACTTCAGCCTGTAACTAAGAAAGCTGTGTTAGACTGCTGCAAAGACACACAAAGGCAACTCCTAAGAGCACATCATTAAAACTAAGTGCATATCTGAAATATATTTATAATCACATAGGGTGGTTGTACCGGGGTTCTGTCATCACTTTTTAAAAAAACCCACTAAGACAACTGGAGTTTAGCCTGAGCTAGCTGTGTGCCCTTGAATAAATTACAACCTTTCATTAAAAGTAAAATAAAGTGGCTGTGGCCAGGCAGCTCAGTTGGTTGGAGTGTTGTCCCATACACCAAAAAGTTGTGGGCTTGATTCCCAGTGAGGGCACATACCTATGTCATGGGTTCAAAACCCGGTCAGGGCACACATGGGAAACAACCCTTCCATGTTTCTCTCTTATATCAATGTCTCTCTACCTCTCTCCCCCCACCTCTAAAACAAAACAGAAAATTCAATAAACATATCCTCGGATGAAGATTTTTTAAAAAGAATAATATACTGTTAATATTTTCACTATTTTATTTTATTTATTTATTCCTAGAGAGAAGGGAAGGGAGGGAGAGGGAGAGAAACATCAATGTATGGTTGCCTCTCACTCGCCCTCCCACCCGCGCAACCCAGGCATGTGCCCTGACTGGGAATCAAACCAGCAACCCTTGGGTTCACAGGCCCTCGCTCAACCCACTGAGTTACACAGGCTGGGGATCAAGTGAAGATTTTTTTTAAATGATTTAAAAAAATAAAATAAGGCAGATCAGCCCAAACAATCTCCAAGGACTTCTACAGCTCCACTTTTCCGAAGCAACAATAAAAGGTATGGTTAAGGCATAAGATTGATACTCTTAATGTGAATGAAATGTATCGGTGGGTTTTGAGAATTCCCCTTCTCCATCAGGAATAAACTGCCAAAAAGGCTACTGGGCAATACTTATAATGACACCCTCACAGGAAAAATAATTTACTAGGAGTGAGTGTTTATGTAACAATCATCTGGTTGCCTGCCAGTCTGAATGAATCACTAGCAGCATCAGCTGAGGGTGACTAACTGGCATCACTAAGCAAGCATTGTTCTCAGAACCCCAGCCAAGGCCTCCCTGGATACATTCAAACATAGTATTTTTTAGCATTCCTGAGTTACAACTCAGCTAACAAAGGGAAATTTATGGATCGAAGATAGTTTTATTACTTGATCACATAACTAAAGAAAACTGGGGTTTTTCCCAGACTGGAATATTATAGGTCAAAGGGAAATCAGACAACCCATTGCAACAAAACAGAGTCGCAGCCAGTCTTAACTGGTGATTCTTATTGTAAGTAACCTTCATTAACATTAGCCCCAGTTCCCAACGCTTCAAATTCCAAACTACGGGACCCAGGAGTCTAAGAAGTTTGGCGCTACACGGGGGAGCAATGCAGCCTAAGGGAAAGAAAGGAAAGCCCTAAGTACTGGCCCAACCACACACACAGGAACCCTGCAATACGATCCCTGCATCTCTACAGCTGTAAGCTTCCGAGTGGTCTCTAATTAGGAAGATAAAGACAATACTGAGGGTTTTCGAGATAGATGAGACCTACACAACCTTCTTTCCACTCTTAATGGCCGAGTTTCAACACACTCTCATTTCTGCCTCAGGTCGGCGGCTCACGCAGCCACTCGAGGCGTTCGTGTCTTCACGGGGCAACTCTGTAACGGGCTCCCCCTGCCTCTGAGCCTCTCTGCCTTTCCCTGCCCATCTCCCCACCTCATTTAATGCTGTTTACACTCCTCAGGAAAACTTTAAACTGACAGACCCTTCCCATTTATAAATGCCCTCCTCCCGGTTTCCTTTAAGGACTGGACTCCCTGTCAGCCATTCACCTGGTGTCTCTGCCACAGGCTCGGGCTACACCAACCCCCAACCCTGGGGCACTCACTCCGACACTACACAGCATTACTAACAGTCACGAAGAACCTGGTCTACTATGAATTCGTTTATCCTATGACACCACTGCTTACTCAAAAATCCCTAGGGGCCTCCACCCACTAACTCACAAAGCAATAAACTATGTGTTTGCGAGTAAAAATAGACCCACTGCCAAAAATAGCACAGGGACTATCTGGGAAAACTTAAAAAGTTCTTATTCTGGGAAACATCCAGTCTCAAAAGTAATACTGAGCAAACAAAAATGCCACCCCTGAAGGGCCAGGCCACAGTGAGGGCTGTCGCCTCTCTTGAGCAGCAGTCCCACCCTTCACAGCCACACCACGCCCACTACCCTCCCATCTTTTACAGTGACCCACGCCTACCAACAAGCTTGCTTCTGATATTAGACTTTGTAACAGAATAAAATGATTTTCATAAACAACGAAGTAAACATAATCATAAAATCTTTAAGCTTCCTCAGCAGAATTACACGTGGTTTTTGGTTGTTGTTTAAAGTGAGCTAGAGGGATGAAAGCTTTTTGGGTTGACTCTTTCCCAAGTCAAAGACCTGAAGGTGAGGACTCTGCCTGGTCCCAAGCTGGCAAATGACTGTCACCACTTGCCGAGGCCTGAAAGACCACACCCTGTCTTCACCAAGACGAGGCTGCAGGTCTGTAAAGCCACCAGAGGCTCAACCACAAGCTCAGAGCAGATGAATTCAGGTGATTAATATCCACTCCAAGATTAGTATTAACCAAAAACAGCTACCACTTTCCCTGGCTGGTGTGGCTCAGTGGATTGAGCACCATCCTGTGAACCAGAAGGCTGCTGGTTCCCGTTCCCATTCCCATTCAGGGCACATGCCTGGGTTGCAAGCCAGGTCCCCAGCTGGGGGTGCTGAGTGACAACAGGTTGATGTCTCTCCCTCTCATTCCCTGTCTCTTCCCCTCCCTCTAAAAACAAATAAAATCTTTTTTAAAAACAACCCTACCCCTGTATCATTGAGACTACCCGTGTCTTGCTCTGGACATAACTGGACACTTTCAGAGGCTCTGGCAAGGGTTAAATACAACCCAACTGAATGAATGGCATTACTGCATGCCACTGTCCCTGGAGGCACCAGGACCCAAGGCTCCAGAGGCTGTACCAGGTTCTGATCACAGGGACGTGCCAACACCCACCAAAGAGGGGAATGCCACAGCAGCCAGCAGGGGGCAGAAAACAGGTGGCCTCAACTTGGACACTAGCAATTTTACCAACCTAAAGATTGAAATTTTAGGGGTCTATGAGCTTAAAGGCAATAGACAAAAACTGGTGCCAAAGATATCAAAGTTTCTTAAAATACCACAAATATAATTTAACACAGTCCTGTACTTAATTCAGAGCAGGAACTCAAAGTCCATTACCATTTTGCTTAAGCTAAAAAAAAAAACCTAATAAAAACAAAAGAAAAAAATCCTAGTCAAGAGAATAAGCAAAATCCAGATGTGTGATTTTGCCTTTTATGCACCTGTGCTACAGCTATGTTAGTAAGATTGTTTTTAATCAAACTTGGCAAACAATAACTTACATCTAATAGATAAACTTCTGTGTTCAGTAAGCCCACTCATGTAAAAGGCTTGGAATTTACCTCCAATGATGGCAAGAGCTAATACGTATGCTGGACACATTATCCCCCAGCCTCAGGGGCTCTATCGCATGGTGGTTTAGGGAGGGCTCTAAATTCAAGAGTTCAAATCCTGGCTTTAAAATCTGACCATGACAAAATTAAACTCGAAATTTCATTTGTAAAACAGTTAATAACAGCATCCATCCAGAGTGGCTATAAAGATTAAATGAGAATGCACACAGGTAGTAACAGCTACTGTGTACTGAGTGCCTAATAAGTCAAACGACAGATTTCACAAACTTGATAAATTGTAACATGGAAAACACATTTGGGGTATCCCTGTCAAACCCTGTTTCTGGAAAACCGCAGCCTGCCCCTAATCCAGAATTCGACAAAAATGAGAAAACACTTTTTGTTTCTTTAACAGAGTGGTGGGCCCCTTAACTGTGGGAACTCTTCCGGGGATAATTCAGGAAACCCAAACCCAGGCAGGGTCCACAACTCTCACTTCAGTGCAACGAATCTGTGAATCGTTCACCATCTGAGGTACCTTTTAATTCAGACTATTGCAAGAATCCAGAGCCTGCCTTCTTCCTCAGACAATAGATGACAATGCAGTAAATACATCTCAAATGACTGGTTAGTGGGAAACAGGACCAGAGAGAGAGAGAGAGAGAGAGAGAGAGAGAGAGAGAGAGTGTGTGTGTGTGTGTGTGTGTGTGTATTTCTTTCAGACTGTTGTACCGACACTGCTTTACAGTTTTGCACTGACCACAATTCTGGTATACCTCAAAATCATCTTTCATTTTACACTCAGACACGGGTTACGTCTCACTCGGGCCACTCAGCCGTGCTCTCTTTTTACACGCCACCTGCTCACTTCCCCACTTCCCATAATCTCACAGCTGTTGGAATAAGAGCCCTTTGCACTGACTGGGCCAAGTGCCTCTTCTTCTCTGACTCCTGTTTCCTTAAGCTGCAGCTTTGTTTCCTGCACTTAAGATTTCTGCAGATATTCAAGTCCTTCAGACGTGTCTCTGCGCATCCTTTGTTGATAAAGGCTTGGGGTTCCACAATCTTTCAGGGTTTCTTCCCATTACTATCCTCTATGTACACTACTAGGTACGAGATGAGGAGAGTGTCAAGGCACTCCATTTCACCTCAGAAACACTTCTTGTCTCTTCAGATTGTGGAGTGAGGCAGATGCAAGACAGCACCAGTGATCCCAATACGCATGATTTTTCTTGCAGCTTACCCACACCAACCTCCAGCATCCTCCAGGTGACGCTGGTATAGCATAAAAAACACCAATCATACAAGCAGGCAGTATTAGTAGGTGACCATTTAAATTGTAAGGGAAAAAGAAAAGTTAGAAAAACGAAGGCTAAAAACCAAATTGATAGTAACACCAACATTACTAGTTTTATACTGCAGAGAACCCAAAGCCAAGATGTAAGTTTCAAGGTCAAAGTGGTGGCGTCAGAACATGCCTTCATTCAGGTGTGCTGCTCCATCCTCCTTACAGCAGTCTACTTACCTGCCCTGAAGAAAACCCACATAAACCAAAAGGGTTAGTAAAATTCACTCTTTCCAAAAGCTCTTCCTAAGGCTTGTGATGATATTAAAATGAAGACTGAGTCTTCTCCATAATTTTAAGAATTTAATATACAAACCCCAACTAAGGTCTCCCACAACCCCTGCCAAGTCCTTTCCAACAAATGTGTTAATTTAAATCACACACACACACACGCATATTTTTTTAAAAGGCTCTTGTTTTTTAACGGAAGTTACCTTGAGGAAGCGGTTTATCACAATTCTGAGATGACATGATTAAAGCTTGGATTACCTTTTCGACACTGGATGGCTTACCCAACCCATCAATCATTTCAGACCCAGCTATCAGAGTCCCAACACATGAGGGGATCCACTAGCTGGCAAAATGCTATGTTAAAAGCCTCAGAGAAAAACTGGGCACAGTAGCTGCAGGAAAGCATTTTCAAACCTGCATATGGAGAACTGAAAACCAATTCTTTTCTCTCCCCAAGCTGTATTTTATTCTGGTTACATCTCTCCATCCCCTTTAGGTTGCCTCAGGTTTCCTAGAGCTCCACAACCCACCTTCTTTCAAGCCTCATCCCTTCGTTCCCCAAAGGGCTCCTACTGCTCACAGGGTTAGCGAGGGCCTCACTAAAACATGCAGAGAAAACTCACCCTGCCTCCCCCAGTACCACTGTTACTGGGGAGCAGGGGCTCACTTAACTATGACTTTCTGTTGCAGTGTTCATCACAAAGAAATTAAAGTGCAGGACCTCTTTCAAGGAAATGAGTTTACATAGCCAGTCCTGTTTCTGAAAAACTTCTGAAATTAATATACTTTACATTTTTTTTTATTAAAGAGGGCCTTCAGAATTGCATAGACTTCAGTTCTGAACCTTCTGTCCCTGTTTGGATGAAAAGGTCCTATCTAACCCATGACATCACATCATTTCACCACTGAATCAACAAATGGGCTGTGGAGGCGGTTTCCAAACACACCTTGTTCAAGTGTAGTAAGGACACTATGGGTAACACAACTCTTCAAGTATGTTTCTTACCTGGATAACCCTAAATATTGATCTCAACAACATACTTCATGTGATATTACTATCAAAAGCCTTAAAAGAAGCTTTTCAAAGGATTCTGAAGTTTTATGGTACCTCTGGATTTGTAGGTTTTTCCCCCCTAAGAAATCCCCTCACAAGGAAAAGGACAAATGAGCTATGACCCAGAGAAATAATTCCCAAATTTAAGCATATTAAAATTTGTCACGAGAACTGGGTAAAGATTTTAGGATCCCACCCCCAGAACTTCAGAATCTTTAAGTCTAAGGTGGGGCCCAGACAGATCCTCCCTGGTCTCAGGAGGTTGTATATGGGATGAACACAGTAGGTGGGTGGCCGCAGTTGTAGCTTGACCACTGTGTGACCTTGAGGCAGAGAAAAAGTAATGTGCATTTAGAGAAAATGTAAAATAAGGTTAAGACACAGGGACAGTAACAAGATAACCGGAACTCTGAGAAACGCAGGTGGTGTCTAATCCACTGCATTTGCTAGGGTGTGGCTGGCCAAGACTCCTTCACCGGAAATCAGGCGGCAGATCGATCTGTGAGGGTCTCGGGAATGCAAAGGCATTCTGGCTCATCTCGCTTTTAAGTCATACCTCGTTCTAATCCCCAGGCAGATGGGAGCAGCAGCAAACCTGAGAGTGGGGCCCCACGCCCGCCGCCCCCAGCCCGCATCCACCCCTAGACTGCAAGATGGGGTCTTCGCACACAAAACCAGACCCCGGGTGTGGGAAGACAGGACGAGCATGATTCCGGCGAGCAGAGCGAAACAGACAGAATTACAGACTTAGGTCGGGGCAGCAAAAGCCAGGAGAGGCAGGGCGCACTAACTGATTCTTTATTACAAGTTAGGGTATTGAGAAAGAAGAGAAGAGAGGAGTGAGCCTCGGGTCTAGAAGAACACTCTAGAAGGAGGAATGTGTCTGCTTCACGTTTCCTCTGGCACCCCCTCCCCCCACGCAGGGCTCTGAGCTAGGATTCGGCGACCCTCGCCCGCCCACCCGAAAGGGGACACAGAACACCCATCCGTCCCAGCAAGGCTGCATGCGCGACCCCGAGCGGCTCCCTGCCCGGAGACCCCACCCCGGTCCGGCCGCAGGAAATGGCGGGGCGCCCGGCAGGCGCGGGAAGCAGGGACTACGGGCGGGCGGCCGCGCCCAGCCGGGTCGCCCCGGGCCCAGAAGGAGACGCCGCCCGGCCGTCCATCCCTTCCCCACGCCGAGCCCCCCGGCCGGCCGCCCGGGCTCCCGGCGCCCTCACCGCCTTCATGGCGGAGGCCATGTCGTCGTAGCGCTCTGCCTGCTCGGCCAGCCGCGCCCGCTGCAGCAGCTGCTCCCGGTCCCCCATGTCGCTCGTGGCTCGGCCTCGTCTCACGCCCTGTACCGCTCGCTCGCCCGCCTGTCCGCTCCCCTGTCGCCGAGGAGGCTGCCGCCGCGCACGCGCACTAGCTCGCCGGCCGGCCGGAGGCTCAGGCTGCAGACAGCGCCGCCGCTCGCGCCCTCTCGCTGGCTCGCCGCGCGCACAGTGGCTAGCGCCGCGGACGCCACCGAGGGAGGAGACGCAGCCGCGCCAGGGGGATGGGAGGACTGGAGGACGCCTGCGCAGTGGGAGCAGCCCAGCAGGGCGGCGGGGACCGGCCGGAGTGGGAGGGGGGAAGGGCGGGCCTGCCCTAACGGTCTATTTCAAGGTGACGTCACCTACTATAAATAGCTGCCGCTGTGGCCCCGCCCCAGAGCTGCGCAAGCGCCCTTTGGGTGCTGCATTTTACCGCCGCATAGGTGGAGGTGGGAGAAGAGAACGCAGGGTGGGGACTGCAAACTAGAAGAAGGGGTGAGGTGATAGCAACGGAGCAGGCAGCGCTTTGGTGCAACCCCACCCAGAAAAGTGCCTCTGAGTCCAGGTTAGAGGTCTGGCTTGAGAAGAGCCCAAAAAGCAAATAAACCTAGTGCTTGGAGAATCCGGGAGACCGCGTGCCCCGAGGGGCGGGTCGAACCCGCCCTGCCGTCTCTGTGACCCGCGACCCGCGCCCCACTGGCGGGTGGGTTCCGCTGGGCCACACCGTGCACTGCCCCACCCTGATAAGGGGCTGGACAAACTGTACCTTCCTTGAGAGGAGGGACACTCCTACTGGGAGCTAACGCAGTGCTATGCCTTTACAGGTACAATCCTACGTAATGCTCACAACACACCCCACAGGTGGGCACTACTGGACTCGCCATTTTTTTCAAAGCCAGGGTAGTGACTTGCTTAAGGTTACACAGCCTTTAAGTGGTGGAACTAGGATCTGAGTTCAAACCCAGGATCGGCTTCCTCCTGTGGCAAAGACAGTGTAGAAGGCTGGCTGGTTGACCAGGCTGTCCCAGTCCTGGCGTTCCGTGCCGAGGGTACCTCGTGCCAGGCCCTGGGCTGGGCCCAGGACAAGCTGGGAAAATCCCAATGACTAAAACAGGCCCTAACTTAAGCACATGCTGAGGACAGCACAGGACAAGGGGTCTTAGGCTCAGAATTTTACTGAGCACCTACTGCATGCTCAGCACTTGGGGAAGGAGTAGCTACAGAATAAGTAAGATACCACCCTGCCTCAGAAGCTGAGATCCAAATACACAAGAGCGCAGGTAAGCTGGACCTTGAAGGAGATGACCAGAAAAAGTGTTAGGGATTGGGGTTCAGCATGGACAGAGTCTTGCCAGGGAGGATGGAAACAACAATGAGAAGAGGCCTGGCAGTGGGAAACGAGGTTGGGTAACATACGATTATGGAGTGTTTCAAATAACAGGCTGAAGATGTGAGGCATTGTCCTTGGGTCCCAAGGAACCACCAGAGGTGGGAAAACCATTTTTCAGGCCAGGAATCTTGCTCTGGAGAATAAGATGTGTTAGAAGGGAGTCACTGGAGAGTGGGTCCTTTCTGCATCTTAGTTCTACCATCTGGAAATGCGACATGCAAGACTGTTCAATGCACTGTAGAATAGAAATCTCAGAATGTCAAAGCTGGCAGGGCAGTTAAAAAGCACCACTGTCTGACACTTTATTCTGTATAAGAGGAAACTGAGATCTGAGGGGGAGGAGAGTGTGGCCCCAGTTTGCACAGCGTGGGAGCCGAGCTGAGGCCTCCATACCAGGTCTCCTGCCTCCAGGGTCTTTTTGCTATGATGCTAAAATGAAGACCCCAGTACCCATGAAATAGGATTTGAGTGTGGATCTGGGAGGAGGCCCCCACCCCAGGCTTTGAAGAGTCACTTTTGCTAACTACAAATGGAATCGAGGTTAACAAATCAGGCTTACGTTTCTCCTAGTGAATACTTTTAAGAACCTGAGAGATACTAACTGTCCCCCAGGCTAGGGGAGTATAAGGAAGGGGGCTAAATGGTAATGGAAAAAAATATATAATAAAGGTTATATTTAAAATGAAAAATAAGTAACTGTCCTCCACTAGTCCTGACCTTCCAGTGAGAGGTAGGAAGAGGGCCAGTCCTGGGGAGACCTCCACAGTTCCTCCCAACTCTTAGAGGGGTTAGACCCCTTCTAGCTTTTCTAATCGTTTGGACTAAGATTGATTTCAAAGCAGTGAAAGTTAGGTGGACTCAAACATTCTAATCAAATTCAGTTGTAATTGATTTTGACATTCATAAATGTCCAATAGGGAACACTTCAGTTCTCCCACAAAGCATTCTTTCCTTCTCGCCAAACTTCAGGGTCTCTACTTCCTCACCTTCCACCCAACCTTCAGCAGCCCAGTGTACTCTGGCTCTACCCCAACCCTTCCACTGTGGCCACCAGTGGCTCCTGTTGTCAAAACCAAGGTCATTTCATTGTCCCCACCTTCTTGACCCTTTTAGCTTCATGCCCCTGCACTCTCCTGGTATCCCTCTGTGGCTCTGACCACTCTTCTTCTGTCTCCTGTGTGCACTTGTCTTCTCAGCCTACCCCCAAATCCTGGGGTTCCCCGGGGCTCTGCCCCAGGCCCTCTTCTCACCCTGCCCTCCCTGGGTGACCTCACCCACACCCACTCTTGAGGGGAAGGGAACATCTACCACATTTGCAGCACTGGGCAAGAAGGTTCACAGAAATGGATGTATTTCCTAAAGATACCACTGCAAGGTAGGTATAGTTGCCATTCCCATTTGGCAGAGGAGGGAACTGGCTCAGAGATGTTCCATGATTTGAATAAAATTCACACAGCCAGCCATCAGAGTCAGGATTCAGACTCAGGTTGCAGACTCCCAAGCCTGACGGCCTCACACTGCCCTGTGGTATCATCTGAGAAAGGGTCAAAGTGTGACTCCTTTTCTGGGGTCACTTGGGTTGTGGAAAGCACACACAAGCCTCCCCTCTCATAGCCTACACCCTCCTAACCACACCCATATTCTTCTCCTTCAGGAAGGAGCTCCTGATACCCCCATTCGTCCCTGGTGGTTGACCAGGACAACCACCTCAGCCAGGTCATCGACTCCCATATCATCAAGAAATGTGACCCTTAACTCCAAAGGGAGTCCCTAAACCATGAGTAGGGGGCTGATGATTAAGGTCAAACACACTGTTGTCACAGAGCTAGAGCAGGTCCCTAGTGCCCGTGCCAGGTCTCGCTCAAGAAGCAGAGCAATGCCCGCAGGATACCCGAGGGTGTGTGTGTGTGTGTGTGTGTGTGTGTGTTGTGATGGGGGAGAAGGATCTGGACTTGGGCTATTATCCTGCTCTGCCTGTTACCAGCTGAGTACCCTCGGGCAAGCCACTTATAAAATGGGACTAACCACAACTGTTTCTTAGGGTTGGGGATCAGCGAGAGTGTGTTTGTACCCTGCCTGCTTGGTGCCAGCACACGGGAGGCACCGGCCCGCACAGCTATATAATAGTTCCTTGCTGTGTTCCACCCTGAGCCAGTGGTCACGACAGCTCCTCATGTGGGACTGGGCTTCCAAGGCATTGCCAGAACCCTCTGCCGGAGCCCAGTGAAAGGGTGACCCAGAAAAGGCACGTCCTGTTTTTCTCTCTCAGGTACTCTGGGACACTCTGAGCTCCCTGAGAAGTCTGGACACCAAGGGACATATTACAAAGAAGACCTGGTATTGTTCTGGAAGAGACAGCGTTCGCACTGTTGGCATGGTTACCATCTTGAGGAGGAGGGGCCACCTGCCCACAGATTGGTGTCACCCAGATAGGATTTTAATTTTTTTTTTCTCAGATGCAGGTCTCCTGCTGCCCGGGTGGCCTTGCTGGTCCCGAGCCAATGATAACACCATCAACAGGAGTTTAGTTGATTAATCGCTGGCTCTCTGCCTGGCTTGAGGGTTAACACTTTACCCCCATATATTATCTCACCAAATCCTCACAACTTTTGGATGGAGATTGTTATCCCCATGCTATGGATGAGGAAAATGAAACCTAGAAGGGTCAGGTGCTTGCTCAGGGGTCTGGGCAGTGAACCGCAGCCCCCCATTCATGTCCACTTCCTGCCATTTGCTTTGCCCCAGTGTCCTTTTGCTGATACTAAATTCTACCTCTCGTGTCTACAATCAGCCTGAGTGTGCAGATTTCAGGATCACCCAGAGTCTTCCAGCACTGTTTCAAAGGCTGCTTTGGGAGCAGATCGGCTCCCACGGCGGCTTTTGGCATTAAGAAGTGTGGAAATGTCCTGGTAGCTGCAATCTGTGAGCTGGTGAAGCCCAGAGCCCCATTCCCAGCACCCGCCCCCCTTCAACTCGCTCAGAAGAGCTCAGCTCTGGGGGGAGAAGG
>PVKM010032792.1:0-16252 GCA_004027735.1 Carollia perspicillata
ACACAACTCCTTCACACCCTCCCTCCTCAGGCGGTTCCATCTCTGAATACCCTGAGGAGCAGGGGGGCCGGGTTGGAGTGCAGTCCACTTTGAAAGCCTAAGCGGGAGGTGGGTATGAACTTCCCTTCCTACCTAAATGCTTTTAGCAGTGGTCACCTTCATGTGTGGCCCGGGGCAGCCATGCCTGAACTCCTCGTCACTGGTGCGTGAAGCCCATAGACCGCCACATCTGTGTTCGCTTCCTGTCGGAGCCCACCCTCGCCTACACAACTCTTCCCTCGCGTCCCCGGACGGCCACCTCAGCTAACAACCACATGAACACGACTCAGCACCTAACACTATCTTTCTACTGCATCTCCATCAGTGATGGAGAGAACGGTCTACACTGCGGCTGGGCTGCAGAGCAGCGCCGCGGTCCCCAACTGAGCCTGCGGCCGCCATTTTACACAGCTCAAGGCAGCGGCCATTTCAGAGCGCACCATTTAGCCGCCGTGGCGGCTCTGGTCCTCACCTTCACCGAGGCCTGAACAGGGTCAAGAGCCAGTCGTCGCGGACTGGGGTGAGGCGGGAGGAGCGGGGGAATGAAAAATAAAAGAAGACGGAAGGACTCGGGGACAGGGTGATGCTCTCAGTTCAGGGATATCCCCTATGCCACCTCCACAGAGATCCGACTCGCGGCTGGCACGGTCGCTCTTCCGAAGATAAATTTAGCACCCTGGAGCACCCGAAATTACAGTCTCAGCGAGCGACTCCTCCGATGCCCAATCAGCGCCCGAGTTGCTCTCCAACACCAATCCACGCTGAGCGGTGGGGCGGGACCAAAGGAAAGGACCAAGCACGGTTGAGGCGTGGCCTAGCCGCAGCCACGGCGCTGAGTTCGTTTAAGCTGTGAATCGAGGTGCTGTCAGACGTGAAGCGATTGTTTTCAAACTTCCCTGGGCCCGTCAGCCGGACCCATGTTCAGAACGCAGATGTCTGGGTGCAACCACACAGAATTTGCGATCCTGTAGGACCGGACTGGACTCGGGAAATCTGCGTGCTCTTAGACTTTGGAGCTCCGCCGGGGCCGCGGTGACTTGTGTGGGTTCGCAGTGCCGTGCCATGAAGTTGCACATAGAGGATCGGAGAGCAGCTCGGGCTATCACGACCTCTTTGTTCTCCCAGCCCCACCCCAGGCTCAAGTTACGCAACTGACTTCTCTTTTCCTGGTTTTCCCACTGGAATCTGGGCAGAAAACGCCTTCTCCCTTCTCCCTTCTCCGCCCCTCCCTGATGCTGGCGTGTCAGGAGCCCTGGCAGGCCCCGCGGAGAGCTGAACCTGAAGCTCTTCGGGGTACTCCTCCCGCCAGAGCTCTTGGGCGGTGACTCCAAATGGGGTTGTAGAGGCTCCATGAAGGAGTAGGTAGGGATAGCGGCATCTCTTGCTCTGACTTGGCACCTCTCTCTCACAAGTGGTTCCCCTGGCCAAAGGAACGAACACCCAGCGGTCTACACCCACTGACCAGTCCTCTGGAACACTCAGTTTGCTAGCTGCAGCATTCTGGTGTTTTAAACGGTAGCCCTATTCCCTTTCCTTTTTTTGAAAACAGCAAAAGCCTGTGAGTTGTGTATTTTTATTTTGTGTGAGATCCGTCGAGGAGACCTGGAGTCGGTTTTTCCACACTGTCACTTTGAAATATATTACACTTCTTGGAGAGAATTGTTAAGTACCTTCTCTTAAACGGTAGGCCCCATTGTTTGCAATAATTTAGCTTTTTGGGTCCTGTAGAAATAGCTAAATGAAAATTGGATCATGTTTTCAGGCTCCATACCAATGACAGAAAGCACCCAACTTACAGTCAAAAGGCAGGACAGCTTTTGTTTTCCTTAAATATTCTTCTTTGACATGTGAATAGATTTCATAACCACCAAAAAAAGTTTAACCCTTAATTTAACAGAATTTTTAGGACTGCTGCATAGGTGATTTCCTAGGACCGATAATAGAAGCCAACATTTGGTCCAAAAAAATGTTAAGGCCATCTCAACATCTTCAGATCTTTGCTCTATGTTCTTTATTATTATTTAGAAATTATTCCTACTAAGTCAGTTTTATTTAAACTTTAACCACAAAGGTGGAAATTACTTTGTGGAAGGGGTGAAGTTTTACTTGAAGAAAAAAAGAATTCCATTTTCTAATTGCAGGAGCTCTCTAGCTTCATAATAATGTTGAAATAATACCCAATATTTTCATATGTTTTATATTTCAGAAAAACCTTTTACATATATGTTCCAAATTTAATTTTCACACATGCTGTTTACATCTTCATGAACTGGGAAAATCCAAAATATTATTTAACCAATAAGTTCAACTAAAGTCAAGTCTAGAATTTAACCTAAGTCCTAAAATTGGAAGTCTGTTGAGGGGCTTTAAATGTAAGAACTTTTTCTTAATTGATGCCAATAAATTTTCATTTCCCCAGGAGCTAGTGATGTTGAACATCTTTGCATGTGCTTATTTGCTATCTGTATCTCCTCATTGATGAAATGTCTTTGTTCATTTTCCATTTTTTTCTTTTATTATTATTTATTTATTATTGTATTATTTTCTTGACTTTTTAAAAATTATTTTATTGTTGTTCAATTACAGTTGTCTGCATTTTCTCCCCACCACTCCCCCCAACCCCAGCCAAACCCACTTCCCTCCCTTGCTTCCACCCTCCTCCTTGGTTTTGTCCAGGTGTCCTTTATAGTACACCCTTCAGGGTTCCCCAAAACCCTTCTCCCCACTGTCCCCTCTCTCCTCCCCTCTGGCTATTGTTAGATTGTTCTTAATTTCAATGTCTCTGGTTATATTTTGTTTGCTTTTTCCTTTTGTTGATTATGTTCCAGTTAAAGGTGAGATCATATGGTATTTGTACCTCACCACTTGGCTTATTTCACTTAGCATAATGCTCTCCAGTTCCATCCATACTGTTGCAAAGGATAGGAGCTCTTTCTTTCTCTCTGCTGTGTAGAATTCTATTGTGTAAATGTACCATAGTTTTTTGATCCACTCATTTACTGATGGGCACTTAGGTTGCTTCCAGCACTTGGCTATTGTAAATTGTGCTGCTATGAACATTGGGGTGCATAGGTTCTTTTGGATTGATGTTTCAGGGCTCTTAGGGTGTAATCCCAGCAGTGGAATTGTTGGGTCAAAAGGCAGTTCCATTTTTAGTTTTCTGAGGAAATTGCATACTGTTTTCCCCAGTGGCTGCACCAATCTGCATTCCCACCAACAGTGCACTAGGGTTCCCTTTTCTCCACATCCTCTCCAACACTTGTTTGTTGATTTGTTTATGATGGCCATTCTGAGCAGTGAGAAGTGGTATCTCATTGTGGTTTTAATTTGCATCTCTCTGATGGCTAGTGATGTTGAGGACTTTTTCATATGTCTCTGGGCCCTCTGTATGTCCTCCTTGGAGAAGTGTCTGTTCAAGTCTTTTGCCCATTTTTTAATTGGGTTTATCATCTTCCTGGAGTGGAGTTGTGTGAGTTCTTTATATATTTTGGAGATCAAACCTTTGTCTGAGGTATCATTGGCAAATATGTTTCCCATATAGTTGGTTCTCTTTTCATTTTAATGCTGTTTTCTTTAGCCATGCAGAAGCTTTTTAATCTGATGAGGTCCTATTTGTTTATCCTTTCCTTTATGTCCCTCGCTTTAGGGGAAATATCAGTGAAGATGTTGCTGCGTGGAATATCTGAGATTTTCCTGCCAATGTTATCCTCTAGGACTTTTATGGTGTCATGACTTATATTTAAGTCTTTTATCCACTTTGAATTTATTTTTGCGTATGGTGTAAGTTGGTGGTCGAGTTTCATTTTTTTGCATGTAGCTGTCCAGATCTCCCAACACCATTTGTTGAAGAGGCTATTTTTACTTCATTTTATGCTCTTTACCCCTTTGTCAAATATCAATTGACCATAGAGACTTGGGTTTATTTCTGGGCTCTCTGTTCTGTTCCATTGGTCTATGTGTCTGTTTTTATGCCAGTAGCAGGTTGTTATGATTACAGTGGCCTTGTAATAGAGTTTGATATCAGGTAGTGTGATCCCTTTTACTTTGTTCTTCTTTCTCAAAATTGCTGCAGTATTACAGGCTGTTTATGGTTCCATATACATTTTTGAAATGTTTGTTCTATATCTGTGAAATATGTCATTGGTACTTTAATAGGGATTGCAGTGAATCTATAAATCGCTTTGGGTAGTATGGCCATTTTAATGATGTTAATTCTTCCAACCCATGAGCATGGTATATGCTTCCATTTGTTTGTGTCTTCCTTAATTTCTTTCTTTAGTGTTGTATAGTTTTCTGAGTACAGGTCTTTAACCTTCTTGGTTAGGTTCATTTCTAGGTACTTTATTTTTCTTGTTGCTATATCAAATGGGATTTTTTTCCTGATTTCTGTTTCTGATATTTCATTGTTGGTGTACAAAAATGCTTTTGATTTCCAAGTGTTGACTTTGTATCTCACTGTTTTGCCAAATTCATTTATTAGGTTGAATAGTTTTTTGGTGGAGTCTATAGGATCTTCTATGTACACTATCATGTCATCTGCAAACAATGACAGTTTTACTTCCTCCTTTCCAATTTGAATGCCTTTTATTTCTTGTTCTTGTCTGATTGCTATGGCTAGGACTTCCAGTACTATGTTGAATAGAAGTGGTGAAAGCAGGCATCCTTGAATTGTTTCTGATCTTAGTGGGAAAGCTCTAAGTTTTTTCCCATTGGCTATGATGTTGGCTGTGGGTCTCTCATATGTGGCCTTTATTGTGTTGAGAAATGTTCCTTGTATTCCCACTTTGCTAAGTGCGTTTGTCATAAATGGGTGCTGTACATTATCAAATGCTTTTTCCACATCTATTAATATGATCATGTGATTTTTGTGTTTCATTTTGTTTATGTGCAGTATTATGTTTATTGATTTGCAAATATTGTACCATCCTTGCATCCCTGGGATGAATCCCATTTGATCATGGTGTATGATCTTTTTAATGGGTTGTTGGATGTGGTTTGCCCATATTTTGTTGAGGATTTTAGCATCTATGTTCATCAGCAATGTTGGCCTGATGTTTTCTTTCTTTGTCATGTCCTTATCAGGTTTGGGGATTAGGATGATGCTGGCTTCATAAAAAGAGTTTGGGAGTCTTCCATTTTCTTGAATTTTTGGAATAATCTGTGGAAGATGGGGGTTAGCTCTCCCTTAAATGCTTTGTAAAATTCTCCTGCAAAACCATCTGATCCAGGGCTTTTGTGTGTTGGGAGCTTTTTGATTACTGTTTCAATTTCATCAGCTGTTATTGGTCTGTTAAGGTTTTCTGCTTCTTCTCCATTGAGTTTTAGAAGATTGTATTTTTCTAGAAATTTGTCCATTTGACCTACGTTTTCAAATTTCTTGGCATATTGTTCTTTGTAGTAATTTCTTACAATCCTTTGTATTTCTGTGGTATCAGTTGTAATCTCTCCTCTTTCATTTCTGACTGTGTTTATTTTGGTCCTCTCTCTTTTTTTCTTGATGAACCTGCTTAAGGATTTGTCAATTTTGTTTATCTTTTCAAAGAACCAGCTCCTGGATTTATTGATCCTTGGAACTGTGCTTTTAGTCTCTATGCCATTTAATCTGCTCTGATCTTGGTTATTTCCTTCCTTTTACTTGCTCTGGGCTGTCTTTGTTGTTGTTCCTGGAGTTCTCATAGGAGTAGAGTTAGGATGTTTATTTGAAATATTTCTATCTTTTTTAGGTAGGCCTGTATCATCATGAACTTCCCTTTCAGGATTGCCTTCGCTGTGTCTCATAAGTTTTGTATTGTTGTGAGTTCATTTTCATTTGTTTCCAAAAACTTTTTGATTTCTTCCCTAACATCATTCTTGACCCATTCATTGTTTAATAGCATGCTATTCAATCTCCATGAGTTTGAGTGTTTCAGGTTTTTTTCCTTGAGGTTGGTTTCTAGTTTCAGTCCCTTGTAGTCGTAGAAAATGCTTGATCTGATTTCAATTTTCTTAAATTTGTTGAGGCTTGTTTTGTGTCCTATCATGTGGTCTATCTTTGAAAATGTTCTATGTGCATTGAAAAGAATGTGTATTTTGCTTCTTTGGGATGAAAGGCTCTAGATATATCAGTTAAGTCCATTTCATCTAGGGCACTGTTCAATGCCACAATATCTTTGTTGAAATTTTGTTTGGAAGATCTGTCCATTTTTGACAGTGGGGTGTTAACATACCTAGTATAATTGTATTGCTGTCAATATCTTTCTTGAAGTCCTCTAGGATTTTCCTTATGTATTTGAGTGCTCCTATGTTGGGTGCATATATATTTACAATGTTTATGTCTTGTTGATGGATCCTTTCCTTGAGTATTATGAAGTAACCTTCTGGGTCTCTTTTTTGGGGTCCTTTCTTTGAAGTCTATTTTGTCCAATATGAGTATCGCTACCCTGGGTTTTTTCCTCCTATCCATTTGCTTGGAATATTTGTTTCCAGCCCTTTACTCTCAGTCTGTGTAGGTCTTTTGTTCTGAGGTGGGTCTCTTGTCGGCAGCATATATGTGGGTCATGTTTTCTTATTCATTCAGCTATTCTGTGTCTTTTGGTTGGGGCATTTAATCCATTTATGTTTAAGGTTATTATTGATAAGTACTTATTCATTGCCATTGTTTCATACCTGTCTTCCTTTCTCTTTCACTGTTTTTCTTCCTGTTCTTAAAGCAAATCCTCTAGCATCTCTTGCAGAGCTGGTTTGGAAGAGGTATATTCTTTGAGGCTTCTTTTGTCTGGGAAGCTCCTTATTTGGCCTTCCATTTTAATTGAGAACCTTGCTGGATAAAGTAGTCTTGGTTGCAGGCCTCTGGTTCTCATTACTTAAAATATTTCTTGCCATTCTCTCCTAGCTTGTGGCGTTTCCATTGAGAAGTCAGCTGCTAGTCTTATCGGTGCTCCCTTGTATGTTACTTCCTGTTTTTCCCTTGCTGCTTTTAAGATTCTCTCTTTATCTTGGAATTTTGCCATTTTAATTATGATGTATCTTGAAGTGGGCCTCTTTGGGTTCCTCTTGATTGGGACTCTCTGTGTTTCCTGGATTTGTGTGACTTTTTCTCTCATCAAATTAGGGAAGTTTTCCATCATTACTTTTTCAAATAGGTTTTCCATCTCTTGCTCTTCTTCTTCTTCTGGTATCCCTATTATATGGATATTATTACATTTTATATTGTCCTGCATTTCCTTTAACCCCTCTTTGTTCTTTCTGAGCCTCTTTTCCTTTTCTTGCTCATTCTGGGTGTTTTTTCTACCTTATCCTCCAGCTTGCTGATCCAATCCTCTGCTTCATCAAGCCTGCTTTTGATTCCTTCCACTGTGTTCTTCAGTTCAGAAATTGTATTCTTCATTTCCTCTTGGCCCTTGTTGATAGCTCCTATTTCCTTTTTCATGTTGATACAGTTTGCAGTGAGTTCATTGTAGTTTCCGTATAGTTTTTGGTAATTCTCTGTGAGCCAATTGAGCTTCCTTATAACCATTGCTTGAACTCATCTGATAGTTGACCTGCCTCTATTTCATTTAGCATTCTTTCTGAGGCTTCCTCCTTTCCTTTCATTTGGGGATTGTTTCTTTGTCTTCCCATTGTTTGTGAGACTCTTCTTGTTAGCCTCTGCTTTTTAAATTCATCTTTTCTGACTCCTTGGGTTTATGGTGTGAATTTCTATGGTAGAAGACCTGTGAGATTCAGTGGTGCAGTCTCCTTGATCTCCTGAGCTCGCTGGTCTTGGCTGTTGTTTATGTTAGCTCTGTGTTTGTTTTTGGGTTTTGATTGTTGTTGGGTCTTTCTTTGGTGGGTCCTTCCCTCCAGCTGGTTAACTGAGGCCATTTCTTGTATTCTGTTGTGCGGGTGTAGACAGGTTGTGTTGAAGCTGATTTTTCTGTGTGTACAAGGTTTTGAGAATTTTTCTTTTCCTCTTGTTCAGTTGTTTGTTCTGAGTAATTTCTCCACAATTTAGTTGTATTTCCAAATAGGTCCTGGGTTGAGTTAGTGGAGCTTCCACTCCCTCCTTCACCTTCTGTTTTTATCTGTTGGTGGTTCCATTGTTGGTGGGTTTTCTTTTCCAGCAGTTATCCTGGTGTTCACAGCTTCCACCTACTCATCTGATTTTTCAATGTCCTCTACAGTTTCTGGTCTCCAGTCTTCATATATGGTGGGATACTGTTGGCTATTTGCTCTGTTCCTCAGGAAGACTGGCTAGGTGTTTCATCTATGTGCAGGGGGAAGTGGACTCTGCTCCCACCTATCTCACTGTCATCTTCCCCTAATTTTTTTAACTGTTGAGTTTTGAGATTTCTTTATATGTTCTTCTTTATATGTGGTAGATGCTAGTCCTTTGTTTAATGTGGTTTGCAAATATTTCTCCCATTTTGTAGCTTGTCTTTCCATCCTCTTCACATCATTTTTCTCAGGGCAAAACTTTAATTTTGAAGAAGTTTATTTTAACAAATTGCCCTTTTATGTATCATACTTTTGTGATGTCTAGGATCTCTCTGTCTACTTCTGGATCCTGAAGATTTTCTCCTGTATTTTTTCTAACATGTTTATACTTTTACATTTTGTATCTAAGCTAATAAGTTTAGAAGCTAAGCTAATAAGCTTTGTTTGGAATTAATGTTCTCATAAGGTGTGACTTAGGTCAAGATTGTACTCCCTTTCAATCCAATTATGTCCAGTTGCTCTGCCACCATTTGTTGAAAAAGAGATCTTTCCTTCATTAAATTGCTTTTGATCTTTTGTCAAAAATCTTTAGGGTATATTTGTTTAGGGTCCATTTCTGGGTTCTGTATTTAATGTCATTGAACTGTGTCTATCCCTCTACCAATACTATATAGTATGGATTCCTAAAATTGGGTGGACTGATTTTTCCCATTCTATCCTTTTGCCAAATGGTTTTAGCTTTTTGCCCTTTATATAAATTTTAGAATAACCTTGTCTATTTTGCAAAAGTCTTGCTGGAATTTTGATAGGAATGGCATTAAAACTGTGTATAAATTTAGGGAGAACTGACATCTTTACTGTGGTGAGTCTTCCAGTTGATGAATAGTCATGACTCTCCATTTATTTAGATTCTCGTTGACTTATTTCATTAGCATTTTGTAGTTTTGAGCATATACATACTGTGTATGTTTTGTTAGATTTGCACCTAAAACTTTCATTTCTTTTTTTCTTTAAACAATTGTAAATTGTGCTGTGTTTTTAATTTCAGTGTCCATGTATTTATTGCTAGTATCAAAAGAGATAAAATGTATATACCTCAAAGTGCAGTAATTTATTTTCTTTTTTAAGTAAAAATGGATTTTTATTTAAAGGCAAAACAAATAACATATAATATGTATTATTATATGGTATATAAAATATATTTTTAGTGTGCTGTAGAATTTTAGTCATTAATTTATGTGTACCATTAGGTGAAAAAGATTGAAAAATGCTGTTCTACCTGATTTTTTAAAAAAATAATTTATTTATTTATTTATTTATTTTTAGAGATTGGGGAAGGGAGGGAGAAAGAGAGGAAAAAAAAATGATGTGCAAGAGAAAGATCAGTTGGTTGCCTCTTGTACATCCCCCATCTGGGGACCTGGCCCACAATCCAAGCACGTGTCCTGACTGGGAATCAGACCAGTGATCTTTCTTTTTGCAGGCCAGCACTCCGTCCACTGAGCCACGTCAGCCAGGATAAAACACCCATCAGTAGCCTTTTGCATGTGCCCCATCTGGAGACCTAACTGCAACCTAGGCTTGTGCCCTGACCAGGAATTTAACCTGTGACCTTCCAATTGGCTGGATGACACCCAACGAGCTGAGCCACCTTGACCAAGCTTTGATTTTCAAATACTAAACTAATCTTGTATTCCTAGGATAAACTCCACTTAGTCATAAAGAAACACTAGCCATAAACACCATCCATGGCAATCATTTACCTATTGTTTCTCAGCTCCAAATCCATCTTCTGTACTTTGGGCTTCTGGGGCTACCTCTCCACAAACTATTTCCCAGACCCCTTTGTGGGCTTACTTCTGCCAACAGGGGTCACTGGAGGGAGACAGGAGGAGGAGAGGACCCACTTCCCATTCTTGCTGCTCTTGTTAGTGTTGCTTGTAGGGCTGTTTCCCTGCAGTGGCACTTCACCCGAGCCTGGCAGTTTGTTCCAGACTCCAGCTCTGTTCAGCACTACTGGAACTGGCCTCGTTGCATTCCTCAGAGGTTACTTACCAGCAACAGTCATGTGGTTCCATCCTCCTTGGAGGTTTGAGCCCTAGCTCTGTGGGGTCTGCTAGGTTTTGATTAGATCATTCTCCTCTTTTTGTTCCTCCAGCCCTAGAAGTGGCAGCTGCTGCTGAAGTTATTATTTCTAGGTGACTTCAGCATTTACTTTTTGCTTTTTCAGCCCTTTAACACTGGTGTAACAAATTTCCCTGTAATTCCCTCTGCTGAAATACCTAGTGTGGCTTCTTTTTCTGACTGGACTCTTACATAAGGAGGGGCAGCTGTAGTGCCAACTCAGTACTACTTAATAATGAAAATGTTATATTTAATCCTTCTATTTTTCAAAGTTAGAATTCTGGAATTGGTTTGTTGATATTCTTGGCCTTGAATGAAATGCTTAGCTCCTTGTCAGGATTCTGGTAATCCATGACATACAGTAGGATCATGATTAATTAAAATGTGACCTGTGGTTGCATGGAAAGAAATACATATTGAAGTAGTAGTTGCCTTTGAGACCAAGTAGATGTTGCATTTAAGTATTATGGTGGTAACGATGACAGCGATGGCTGTGGGGTGGTATGACATCTTATGACTGTACTAGAAAACTAACAGAAAATGACAAGCTCAAGGTTTTAAAGTCTAAGCTCAAGTCACATTCACACAATCAAGGAAATTTTATGGTAATCCTAAAAAAGTCTTATTTCTTGTAACTTTAAGAGAAACTTAACTAAAAATATGACTGGGTGGGTTGCAGAATTATAATAGAAATTGAAACCACAGACTCACCAAGTTGTTTATGTGACAATTAGGGCATTGGAAACAGGTGAAATTCTAAGACTTGAATTGGACTTGGGTGAAGCTAAATGTTTAGGGCTTTGTAAGCAAGAAGAAGTAGTCCCTCTTCTCATGTCTGAGAATACTGATCTTTCCTTCTTGAAGGCCCTATAAGGCACCTTAGTTGAGGTAATTGCCTTACCAGGGGATGCTCCTTCTCCTCAAGACCCTTACTCACTGTCCTTTATTTCATATTTTAGACCTAAACTAGAGTCAGATCTTAGCATGCTCAAGAAGAAGAAATTAAGATTCTGACCTGGGAAGAAGACTGCTTATACTTCAAAATAATTGCAGGAGTTTGGTCATTCATTTAAGTAGAAACCCAGGAAATATGTGTGAGAATAGATTTTAAGGGTGTTAGTCCCAAAAGAACAAAATATAATTTTGTATCAGGATTAATGTATTGAATTTGGGTACACTTACCAGATATTCTGGATTTATTGTTTTAGCTAAAGCTAGAAATGACTCTAATAGCTTAGATGACTGAAGTTTGGACTCATTGATGGCCTACATTCATTGGAATTTGGGGCCAGAACTTGCCTAGCATGATATATAGGAGGATTCCAAAGGCAAAGTGGGTGGGAATGTTGAAATATTAGATTTTTATATGTGACCTGCTGTTATATTGTGACTTACAAAATATGTCTTTGATTTTTTTCATCTTCATTTCTGATACAGAGCTCCTAGAACTCTTAGAATTTCCTTAGTGATAAGAACAATTAAGATATCTTAATATAGCAATCTTTTACAATATAAATTGCTTTGGTTGAAGTTTATGAAGAAAATACAGTACCACACAGGTCTGTAATTGGAAAAGAGAGTAGTATTTTAATAACTTGTTTGAATAAATGTGAATAATCTCCTCTGATATTATGCCACAACTTGACAAATGTGAGTTTCTTAAAGGATGGTTTAAGTGTGGAATCTGAAAACTTAGCAGTGAATGTTTTGTATTCTTTTATGTTTAAATCGAGTGATCTATTTTGCACCTTAAACTTTTCAATTACCCCTGCATGATTTTGTAACATCATATATTTTGGTCATTTGGAAAATATTGGCTCATTGAGTTCTGCAGATCTTTCAAATATTGACACCTTTAATTATACAATATCAATAAGTCACATTTATTAATTATAACACTGATATCATAAAAAAGTCTTAAATATTAAGATGATGTCAGGTTTATGGAGGTATATTCAAGTTTTCTAATAATCTGATTTTCTCTTGAAAGCTGGAATGTTATCATCGGCAACAAGTACTCTTAGCTATTTTCCTTGTAGTGACAACCTCACTTCATTCACTTTTGAGATACCCAAGTATGAGTTCCTGTGGTTTGTCTGTTATTCTCTCAAGAACAAATGGTGTTCAAGCCTTGGCCAGGAAGCTCAGTTGATTAGAGCATCATCCCTGTATGCCAGGTTGAAAATTTGATGCCCTGTCAGGGCACATAGAAGAATCAACCAATGAATGCATAAATAAGTGGAACAGCAAAGAGATGTCTCTCTCTTACTCTTGTTCTCTCTCCCTTCACCTCTTTCTCTAAAATTGATTTAAAAAATGTAAAAAAAGGAGCAAATTGTGTTTCATGAAAAAAGCAACTAATTTGGCTTGCAACCCAAACTAATTGTATAAGCACTTTTCTTCACTTTTTTTGGCATTCAACAAAAATGCTTTCATATAATTCCAATTTTGTCACATAGAATGTTGAAATTAATATTTTAATAACATTAATAATTTTTATGGCTCCATCAAGGGCATTCTTATGTGAAACTTGCTTTCCCCCACTGTGTCTGGTGATGAAGAATACAATGACCACTCGTACCAGTTAGGTGCCTAAGTTACCCATAATTATTTATCTTCCATCTGTATAAATGTCAACAAATAACATGTTAAGATTATTTTATCTCACAAGCTTCACACAATAGCTTCTGGTCTGTAGGACTAGTATATGAGACAGTGACACAGTTCTAAACCTTAAGTCTTTTAATATAATTATCTTGAGCTTCCACCAGCCCACTCTTCTTTATATTCCTGCTGTGCTGAACCTGATTTTTTCCCCTTTGATTGTTTTGGGGTAACCTATCCACTTACTTCCACACCCTCTCTTGCTTGTGTTGGGAGCTTAATTCTGGCACCAATTGACTTTTTATTACCATGACTAGTAATATTTAGACATAATTTTAAAAATACACATCTACTTAATTTATCCTACCTGCTTCATATCTTCTAGCAATTCATCAACATTCCTTTGGTGGTGAGAGCATTCCTCTCAATTTTTCTAGTACTGCTATTTATTTTTTCTTTTTTGTATCTTTGTTATTTCAATGGCATTTTTGGAAGAAGAAGTGGAAAAAACTCTGGTTCCATTTTTCAATTTCTTAAATCCAGAGGTATCTGTTATATCTGGAAATAATGAGAATTTAGACTTTCCACCAGTTTAAATGGATCTTGCCTCCAACTAGTTTGGCTTGAAGAGTGAGGTCTTGGGTACTTTATGACTTGGGTATGCACTCTTTATCTTATTGTCATCTTTGGCTGTGCTGCCTCTCTCTAGAGTTCATTTCAAGGGCAGGGAGGTTATACAAGCCAGAGATGTCATAGTGTATCAGCTTTTCTAGTTGGCTCAATACCAGAACAATGTTCTGTTTTTACTTCAAACAATTCTTCATTGAATTTGGCAACAGACATTGGGCCTGGCTCTTAAGGTCCCATTTAAAAAATGTCTATCCTTTTCAGTATGTTTTCATGACTTCACATTTCCTGGCATGAAGTTAAGGTAAAAATATATTTCTTTCACCATGGCTTTTTTCTTTGTAGTTCCCCCCACCCCCGACAAGTTCTAAATCAAACAGATAGGATAGAAGTCTTTGTGGGAGAGATATTTTTGGAAGTGGGGTTATAGCATGACAGGCGGCAATGTATCATGAATTGACTGAGTGATGCAGATTCAGGATAATGTCATCATTCACAATCGGCTTTTTTTGCATGAAAAAATATTAGCAAAATATCAAGGTCTTATAGGCTAGAGAAGATTAGACTTATTATATTTATATTGGATATTTTTTTACTTCAACAGAGATAAGGTTCATTAAGATTCTTTCTGAGGGTTGAAATTTTCTAAAATAAGTCAAAAATTCAGATGTCAGAGAGATTTTTCATTTAGGAAGATTTTCAGAAAGGAAATATTAATTCAGTTCCTATTGATAGTGTCAGATCCACTTTTTATGCTTTGATATATCATACAGGCATTTTAGATGAGATTGGGCATGTTTGGGGGGTATGGCCATAGACTCATACAGACGTTTTTAAAAGTTTCTATTTGGTACTAGAAAAAAATTGTGTCACAGCAAAAATTCTTGAGGTAAAAATGCTACTGAGCTAAGAATAAAGTAGTAAGTCAATACTCGTTGACTGAGTCTGAGTAAAGTGGCTTTGAAGAATTTAACATTTCTGTATAGCTTTTAATAGTTAACAAATACAGAGAGAAGATGAGTCTTAAACATTCATTTATGATACAACCAACATGGTTAATAAGAAGACATTATCATTCAGCATCCATGGTAGTAGCAATAGCATGATTTTTCAAAGCTCTTCTCCAAGGGTGTTGTGGAAAAGTAGATTATTGTTCAGCAAATATTCATTACTTCCCCTCCAATCATTATGGTAGGGGTAAATTGTCTTCCCTTTTCCACTGATGTTGGACTTGATTGTGTGATTTGCTTTGGCCCAGGGTATGTGGGCAGAAGTGATAATATACAACATGTAAGCCTATGCCTTATGAAGAATTGTGTACATCCCTTCATTGCTTTGGGGGCTTTTGGCTTGTGCTATGAGAAGAAAATAACCCCAGGCAGCTGTTTCTCCTTCAGCCTGAATATCTTAGCTTTCCCATAGACTTGCAGAAGCAGGCTATCCCAGTCACTTTGAAGACCTGTAAGTATAAGAATAAATGCTTACTGTAGCAGGATGGTTTTATGATGGTGTGTTATTCAGCAAAAGCTGATTTGTATAGGCATTCGTAGCATTTCTTATACATCATACAATTGTTTCCTCTAAGATACTAAAGTAGTAGGCACTATAATTACAGGGTTGCTAAGTGAGGCAGAATTTTCAAAAATTTACCTGGAACTTCTTCTTTGACCCATTGATTATTAGAGTATATTTAATTTCTATATAATTGGAAAGTTTTCAGAATTCCTTCTGGTATTTATTTCTACTTTCATTCCACTGTGGTTGGTGAAGATACTGTATTATTTCAAGCATTTTAAATTTACTGAAACTTGTTTTGTGGCCTCCGGCATGTGGTCTGTCCTGGAGACAGTTCCTTGTGTATTTGAGAAAATAAGTGTTCTGCTGTTGTTGGGTGGAGTGTTTTATGTACATCTGTTTGGTTTAGTTGGTTTATGGTGTTTTTCAAAACCCCTATTTTCTGTTGCTCTTTTGTCTAATTGTTTTATCCATTATTGAAAGTAGGGTATTAAAGTCTCCAAATTTTATTGTGGAACTGTCTATTTACCCCTTCAATTCTGTCACTTTCAATTAATGTATTTTGGGATTCTGTTGTTAAGTATGTATGTGTTTATAACTGTTATATCTTTTTGATAGATTGACCCTTTTATCAACATATAATATCCTTCTTTGTTTCATATCAGAGGCTCTTTCTGGTCTTGACTGGCAAACTGGATATTCGTCCTACCTCACTCCCCAATAACCTCTGCTTTAAAGCACATCTTTTATGTAATAAATTTTTCAGCATTTGCCACACAAAAATGTATGAATGAGATTGATAGTTCAAGGGTGGAAATAAGACCAATGTAGCTGAACATACTAGTATCAAGTGGAGTCAGAGAGGTGGGCAAGGGCCAGATCACAGAGGGTGGCAAGGAGTGTGGATTTTATTCTCAATGAAATGAAAGTTGAATGGAGGGTTTCAACATGGGGGTTACATTTTAAAAGTTCATTCTGGTAGCTGCATGAAGAATGAGACATAGACAGGTTCAAGTGGAAGGCAAGGAGAGCACTGAGGCTTTTTCTACAGTCCAGGCAAAAGATGTTGATGTCTTGGACTTGAGGGTGATAGAGGAGATGGCGAGATGTATAGACTCTGAAGATATATTGTGGGTATAGAATGAATAGGACTTGTTGATGGACTTAT
>PVKM010032793.1:0-16267 GCA_004027735.1 Carollia perspicillata
CACAGAAGAAATGGTGTCACTGCCAATTAAATCATGAGACCATTGTACAGTGTGTTTTCAACACTGGCTCTTCTCATTCTCCAGGACAACAGATGACAAAAAACTTTTTCTTAAAGGAATTACAGTGCGTGATAAAAGCATAAAAATAATGATCCTCTACAACTTTGCTAGAAAAAGATAATTTTAATGCAAGATAGCATTCCTGTCTTCCACGCAAGGACATCTTGCAGAAAATGGAAGAATTTACTTAGAAGTGTAAGAATGTGCATTTTATCAGGTAGTGCTTATGCTGTACTTACAGAAAATGGAAAGATAATGTATCCCTTACCTTAACAGAAAAAAACCCTTCTTTTCAAGACAAAAGTGGATTGTTTTGACAACTTGTACAGTATTTATATAGTCTTTTGCTCTTATGCTTATCAGCATAAATGATGCATCAGGAAAGTCTTTTAACTGCATAATTTGAAATAGCCAGATGGGATAAAAAGTATGTGTGGATTAAAAAAAGAAAGAAAGAAAGAAAAGGAAGCAAGGCAGTGGCTTGCATAGCCACACTGATTATTTTGCAGTAAAAAAACAGCACTGGTGTTCTTCAACAAAGGGTACATTATAATTTTGCAATTTTAAGGTCTAAATGGTCTCTACAGTAGCATGTAAAATTTTAATTATAATCTTGCATTTGTTTACTGCCTAATAAAAGAATTTAGACTATTTCCCTTCTGGCATGGACTAATTCACTTGTTGCTTACAAGAAATGTTAAAAAATCACAACATGATATATTCTGTTATATTTAACCTATTTTAAACTTCTTACAGAGTAGACAAATGTAATCATTGTCTAAAAATCAGGTAAAAGTCAGAAAGAAGCTATAAAAACTCTTCACAGGGGAAAAATAAAATAAAAAAATAATGAAAGTGTATACTTTATGTAAAATAATTGGAATACAGAAAGATAATCTTCTTAAAAGTTATACAACTATATACTAATTATTACTTTAGTTTGCCAAATAATTATTTAGTGCATGTCATTAATTTATCTCTCAGCAAATAAAACCACCATTAGTTGTTTTACCACATATACTGTTCCATACATACACACGAAAGCTAGAGCCAAACATAATTACATAGAATGTTACTATGGTTTATACATAAGATGCAGAAAACAGGTAAGCACCACTGTGCAAAACAGTTCAAACCTCAGAGTAGCTGCATACATCACCATCTCAGTTTCAATATGGAACGGCTATTCGTTATTTCTAAAAATACTCTAAACATGCATTTTTACATTTAATAAAGGATCCAAGTAACTGTATTTTTCCTTCTTTATTGGCTTAAAATCAAACACCCATTTGCTATCTCGAAGTTCTGAAGGTCAGAATTCCAGGCTCAGATGATTTTGGGCTCCAGGTTTCACAAGGCCACAGTTAATTGATGAGCCTCCATTTTTGGATTCTCTGAGAATGAATCTGTTTTCAAGCTCATGTGGGCTGTTAGGAAAGCTCAGTCCTCTGTGGTTGGGAGACTGCACCCCGTGTCCCTGCTGGCTGTTGGCTGAAGGTGTTTCTCAGCTTCCTGCATTGCTTAGGTTGTTCAAATACAGCAAAGGTCGTTCGAATCTTTAAATTCAGCAAAGGTAGTTGGAATCCTCAGCTTCCATCTCCCCAGTCTCCCCTCCGGACTCATCTGTCCTCGGTGTCCTGCTGCCGTGTCTCTTTGATGGACTCTTGTGCGTTGAAGTGCCATGTCATTCCACTTGGATAATCCTGGATGATTGTTCTGTCCTAAAGTTGATTAATTATTCCTTTTAATTCATATGCTGAGTCTGTCTTCACAGCAATACCTACATTAGTGTTTGAGCAAATAGGCAGGGGATTTTGGCAGAGAGATAAATCTTTAGAATTCTGCCTACCAAAGTGTGCCTGACATGCGAGTATATCAATTTTTCAGGCTTGTTATTCAAATATTTAGTGGGTGAAGCTGACAGATGCAGTCTAGGCCATGTCAAGCTTGTCATTCAACTAAAATTTATTATACAACTAAAAATACTAAGCATTCATTGAGGTAAATACACTAAGTACACTAAACACATTAAAATTTAGTAAATACACTAAACATTAAGTTAAAGCATTTTCCTACCCTCAAGGACTTCCAAACGTTTTTGAAACTTCTTGTAAAGTGAAGAAATGAGAAGACAAATTTGGTTATTTAAATATATATAGTTGAATTTAAATCCCTCAAAATTAATCATCCATTTCTAGGTTAGAAAACAGTTAGACTCAAACAATATAACATTATTTTATAAATTGTTTACACAGACCTTTTTGTTCTCAGAGGAATCATCCGTCCTTACCTTTAGTTAGTCTCCCAACTGCTCCACCAACCTCCTGGGCCAAATTAGAAATCCAACTAAATGGCTCTAACTAGCGCTGGGGAAGCAGCTCCAGTCAGTTGCCCTCTGGTGATGGGACCCTGAACTTCAGGACCCCGGGCACACTGAGGTGCAACAGATGATACTGTCAGATGGCTCTAAGCATGTCCCTGACACAGACAGACGTCCTGCAATGCAGCAAGGAATCGAGGCTTGTTACTTTCTTGAAAACGTGTGTGAAGTCCCGTAAGATCTTTTCATCCAATAGCCTAAAGAGACCTTGTGGCTGTTTTCTGTCCCAACAAAGGTGGTAATCTTATTAAACTTTGGGAGGGGCCGCGGTGAGCTGGGGGAGGGGCAGCATGCCACTGCAGAAACCTTTCTAAGGTAGTGCCTTGGTTTTGCCTAAAGAAGAAGGGAATGGCAGGCTGTGAGGAAGCATTCACAGCCCTCCTTCTTCAGCTGAGGGCTACTGGGGCTCAAACGGGTTTGGCCCAGTGTGAACACACATGTCTGCGCCATTGCGGCGGAGGCCAGAGCAGCCGAGCAAGCCACCACGGTTGTCCTTTGGGTTTACAGTGATGGAGTGGGAACAGTAGATGATACGATTATTAACCAGTCTTAGTTGTCTAGGGTTGTCCACGGCGCTTCCACTGGTTATGGAGTCCAGTTAAACCTCCTTATGAGATCAGGTCCATCAAACTTCAGCGCAAGTTGGGCCATGACTGGCAAAGTCCTTCGCACGGAACAAGTAGTCGTGGACCTTCAGCACGGATAGACCAGCAGGAAGAGCAGCCTGAGGGTGGTGATCTGGCGCCCTCTCCTGGGAAAACTGGGTAAGGGCCTTCTCTAAGAGGTTTCTGAATCTGATTAGTCAGTAATGGTCCCAAGGGAGGTGGTTGAGGCGCTCCTGGCTGGTGGCTACTTTCTGATGACTGATGCAATGACTTCTGCTTTTTCTTCTCTTCCAAGTCAGTGTACAGATAAATTGGAGAACCCTAACAAATTTTACAAGGACCTCTGGGCTAGTTTTCAAGGCCCTTCTCCCGGCATTGGGGAGCAGAGGCCCTATGTCATAATCAGCATTGAATAGGGAGGTGGGGTGAACCCACTTCTGGGGCCTTTTGAGTACCAGTGCCCAGGTGACTTTGATACTTGCAATACCTAGCACCAGGACAGGGCAAACCCAAACATACACATCAATGGGCCTAATCTCCTGGGGTATATATGATGCACTCCATGTGTTGTGTGGTGATTGTTTTTTATCAAAAACTAACAGGACAGGTTTAAGTGGCTTTTGGGAGGGGACAGAATAACCCCAGCCCGGACTACGTATCTCAGGTGAGCCCTCTGGAGAAAAGCAGCAATTTTATGAACGGGTGCTTCTCACCTGTCCTGAATATTTCCCTTTCTTCCCATTGTGTAGCCACTTTCACTGTTATTGACATCCTAGTCTTAATGGAGTATCCTGTAAGGTCTTGCATCCCATTCAACTCCTTTCCAAAGATTAAAATAGATGAGGGATCAGGATGGCCATTAAATTGTGAGAGATGGGAGACAGCCGCCTCCTGCATTTACCTCTCATGCGTGGAGCATGGGGTTTTGCCTAGGGGGACCTCAAAAAGAAGGACCATCAGTTTGAGGCATCTAGTTCAAGTGTTTTCTCTAAGGTTGTCCTGCTGCTTTGTTCCAGGTAAGCCTATGGAATAGAGATCAGTGTGCAAGTTTTCCCCCTTGCAACATAAGAAGATCTTGGCCAGAAGATTTGGGCTGACCAACTTTGGGTTTGGATCAAGGTGCTATCTTTGCTTGTGGTACAGGACAGGCTGTCCACGTTGCAGTGAACATGAAGGGTTCCCCCCAGCCCTGCAGTGAGAGTGTGTGAGCACCTTTCATCTGGCAGGAGCGGGAGGGTGGAGGGTCTAAATTCTCTTCTCTCTCCCAAGGGTATCCCATGTGACTCTAGCCTCACTGAACTCACAGTCTGGGCACTGTCTTGGTAGAGGAGTGAAAACTGATTAATGCAGGAATAATATGCAATCAAAGCAGTTTCAGGATCTGGCTAATAATATGAATGAAGTTAAGAAGAAATTTGTATTGAGATTGATCTTGAGGATGTTAGGTCAGGGTGGAAGAATCTAAGAACGAAGGTACGAGCATGTACTCATTGTAGGCCACTCCCTCATTATTTGGAATTTAGCATCCTGGCTAGGAGCTAAGTTTCCTAATGGACATACACCCTACACTGAAGCCTGGAGAGAGTTATACACTAGCATCAATGAGTGAGAGATGCCAGAACTTACCAGAACGTTATTGAGGAAGAGAACAAAAGTCAGGGAGGTGGAAATGGAATGGATTACTTTGAAAGAACTGAAGCTCCCTTCACTATATGCTCTTGGAAAGGCCCGAAGGAGGGTGCTGACGGGAGTCCCATACTTTCAAGAAGTCCAGGTTTAGGAGTGTGAGATGCTGTCATTCCTTTTTTTGGAAATATTGACATTGAAAATGGAAGAATCTAGATGGAACCAGTTAATCATCAGAGACAAGATAGGTTAAAAACAAAACAAAACAAAACAAACCAGAGCAGGAAGGCCTGAATGACATATCGATTCCTTATATTCATAGGAATAGCTGATATTAGTCACCACAATGGCAAATTATAGTCCTTCATACAATTTCTAGATCAAACTAGGCTCGCAGACTCAGAATCTACTAATTTAAGGGGAAAATGAGATCTCCTGAGAAGAATACCACCACAAGTACATAAAATAAAGTTCCCTCTGATCCTTCCCCAAAGAGATCAGCACCTTTCGCTAGAATAGATGTGAACTGAAAAGAGGAAACTTGACATCTTCAATTAGGGGGTTTGTGGTGTCATTAAAATACCGTAATGGTTCTCTGGTTACAGTGTAACCTGTGGAAGCTGTTCAGTAAGTGAAGTTTTGCCTCAGTATGGGTACAGTAGTTCCACAGACCTTCTCTGTGGTTATCTTCTCAGATATAAGTGTGTAATTGAGAAATGCAAGCAGCTGGCAAAGCCTCCTCATTGATTTCCTGATGCGTAGAGCAGTGGTTCTCGAAGTTGTCACGCACTATGTCAGAATCTCCGGAGGCAGGGCTGCTGCATTCCTTGGGAGGCGCAATGCAAAGTGAGGATGCAGAGACCCCTGCTTAAATGAAACGAAGGACATTGGAAAGTGCATATAAAGGTTTTCCTTTTCCTTCACAGTTTCTCTTTCGATTTGATATGTGCTTTTTATTTGTTATTTAACATCATTCTACATAAAAATAATTAAAATTTTAAACTACCAGCATACATTTTATTATTTACTTTTATGTTGTGCAGTGCTAGTCTTAAATGCTGTGGGCAGAGAGTTAAAGTCATAGGAGAATCACCCAAATTACACAATTTGTTATTTGATGGCTCATCTCTAAAGGGGCCCTAGAGTTGGCCGGAAGAAAAAAACAGAAGCCAGACTCAGGAAGGTTGGGAGGAGGCAGAGGGTGCCCCCACAAGCATGGAGCCAGCCTTAGGGGGTGCTCCCAGGCATGTAACCTGTACCGAGGGCATCAGCTATCTTCCTTCCTCAGCCATCTCAGGGTTTCCACAAAGGGCCCACAAAGAGGTGGACATGAGGGCAAGGCTGGAAGCTCTGTGTGGGCCTGAGACTATGAGCTCCCCATCCATAAGGCAAATAGCTATATCACTGTGAGATCCTAATAGGGCACAATTCTTTAGGGAGGACAAGGTAGCCAGTTGGTGAAAAGTGAATTACACGTGTCCTCGTTTATATTGCACAAGGCAGAAATCCGTCTTTTCTTCAATAGATACTTTTTCTGGACTTAGGCTTGCCTGCTTTGCCCCTTAACACCATCCAATAGCTTAGAGAATTCCTGGTCCATTGATACAGTATGGCTGAGAAAACTTCCTTGGAAAACATAACCTACCTTATGGAGAAGGCAGCATAACACTGTGCTAATGAACATGGGATTTGTTGTCTTGCCATGTACTCCGCCTAGAAACTTCTAGCCTGAAGGTGGGTGGGGGGGACGGCGTGCTGAAGGCTGGGACAAAGCACCGGCTTTGGGCCCGGCACCACTCGTGGTTGGGGCACCATCCTCCCAGACACAGTACATGTGTTGAATCAACTCTGGTGTTTAATTTTGCATGCCCAGTTGTGAGAGTTCATGGGCTAGGGAAAGAAGTGGTGGATTCAGAATGTTCCTCTCTCACTATTACTCCCAGGGCTTCCCTGACAAATGGGTGCTCTACTTCTCCATGACTTTCGGATTTGTCTGGCCAGAGACAAATCCTGGGTTCCAGGGGAGGGAACACTTCTGCCAGTAGGCACAGTGAGAGTGTCACTGAATCAGAATGTAGGACTACTAACTGGCCGAGCAGAGTTGGTTAACGCAGTCTGGGAAAGAGAGAAGTAATGTACAGCGGTACAAACCGTGACCTCTGAGAAAAAGAAGACCTGATGAATTGACAGATAACCCCTTTCCTTTCGCCTCGTCCATGGACAGAGCTGTCACAATGTTTCCACATGGCCTGTTTGGAAGACGTTTCTCATTAGTAATCTACCACTTGTGTTTTCATTTTAAGCCGTGAACTGCTCAGAAATCCACCAGCTTGCATCCGCCCTCTTTCCGCACCAGCCTACTTTCCCTTTCGTCCCCAACTTTGCAACCCTAAGATTGCAAATCCCAATTAAACCTTCACCCGTTAGCTCTGCTTTGGGTTCTGTATTCTAGGAAAAACACAGATCTTCCCTTCTGATGTGAAGTAATTAATCAGCAATCCAATTACCTACAGAAACACAGACGAGAAACTCATGGGATGTTTGTATTTGGAAGAAACTGCACATGAACAGGTGAATAGAATGGAAATAACAATTACGGAGTTTTAATTATATGCAGACACTTTTTAATATCCTGGTGCTTTTGTTCATATATTTTAATGCCTAATTGTAAAGACAGTAAAAAGTTAATGAAAAAATTATGTTATTAGAGAAATGTCAAAAGTAATATAAATTATATAAATGTAACTAATATTAATTTTACTGTGAAAGGCACTTCACTCGTATTATCCTACTTGATCGTATTTATACACGTAAGAAATGCGTCTCACAGAAATAAGGAAATTTATCTAAGGATTCACATCTAGATAAATGGCCAAACACAAATTTGTGTTATCTTGAAACCATTCTTTTTACACTTCACTTTAGCAGGTAAATTTCCATGAAAGATTTGGCTAATAAAGTAAACTTAATGAAGGAATGTTCATCTCCCTGGGTTCTTGGAAACTCCCAGGGCAGATATCAAGAGAGGGCCCACAGAATCAGGACTCAGGCGATTTATAAAGCTCCTGGGTGGGACAGGGACAGCGTCCCAAGGGAAAAACAAATGGTTGCTGTTCCCCAAACAAAAAGCCAGGAAACACTTTCAAGGAAGTTGAGGCAGGAGAGATGATCTCTGACCATGACTTCTAAGTGTGCAGAGGGGGCTATTGTTTGGAGCCGGAGAAGTGGAACTACATGCTTCTTCAATTTTTAAAAAGATTTTACTGATTTATTTTTAGACAGAGGGGAAGGGAAGGAGAAAGAGAGGGAGAGAAACATCAATGTGTGGTTGCCTTTAGCGCAACCCCCACTGAGGACCTGACCTGCAACTCAGGCGTGTGTCCTGATTGGGAATCGGAGACACTTTGGTTTGCAGGCTGGTGCTCAAACCACTGAGCCCCACCAGCCTGGGCTCATCCTAAATTATGACATCAATTTTCAGTCTGGTTGCCAAATAAAATGATGATACCTTTGGCAGAAATGGAGATGGTTAGGAAAGACTTAACATCTGGTAAAATAAAATGAGCTTTATATGACTTCATTGCTTTTGAAGTGATTAGACACATTATATGGAAACTATTTAGTGGGAAGCTAGAAATGTAAGTTCATGAAAAGGTAAGTATTGCACAGATGAGATCAGAATCATTTTAACTGGTGTAGAGTTGAAGGTTTTTGGTTTGTCCAATATTGCTGATGTAAAGAAAAGGAAGAAAAGAAGATAACTACGAGACAGAGAAGCAAAAGAAAATTTTAAAGGAGAGTTTAATTAACACTGAAGAATACAGAAAGTTCTAAGGAGAATGAAAACCGAACAAGCCCAGAGATTTACCATAAATATCCTTAAAGAGCTCTTTCCCTCTAGCAGTGGGTACAGAAGCCTGAGTGTGAAAATGTAAAGGCTGGATGGTGAGTGCAGTGCTACGGGAGGCAAATTGCTCTTTGAAGAACTAAGGTGCTAAAGAAGAGAAAAGTCAATAGCATAGTTTTACAATGATCTTTATTTATTTTTAAAGATAAGACCCATCCTACTTTACTAAATCCTCAGTAATTATCTCACAGCCTTATACATCTGATGTGTTTAAATGTTTTTTTTTAAGATTTTATTTATTTTTCTTTAGAGGGGAAAGGAAGAAGAGAGGGAGAGAAATATCAGTGTATGGTTGCCTCTCGTGTGTCCCCCACTGGGAATTGGCCTGCAACCCAGGCATGTGCCCTGACTGGGAATCGAACTGCAATCGTTTGGCTCACAGGCCCGCGCTCAATCCACTGAGCTACGCCAGCCAGGGCTTGTTTGAATGTTTTTAAGAATGCATGTATGTCTTGAGCCTCTTTCAACAGAGAGAGAGGGGCCTGTTAAGGAGAAATTTAGCACAATGGTGAGAAAAGAGAACTCAGGTGGGCCAAGGACAAGGCAGAAGGCATGAGAGGTTGTAGAAGACACGCTTCCTATTTAAGAAAGAGTGATGGTGATGATTTTAACCAGAACTTTGAAAAACTCCTCTATATTTTAAGATGTATCTCGGGACTTTAGTTTTGTAAATTTTTACTGGATGTAGAATTCCAAATGATGGAGGGTAAGGAAATATGAAAATGCATAGACCAACATAGAAATAAAAACGAAGAGAGCAGTTATAATCTCAAGAGCACAGTATAAAAAGACTATAGATTGCATATGAAAACATTCAGCTGAACCACAGTGGGCTCCTATCAATGACGGTAATATTACTTATTTATTTTTATGTTAACTTAAAGAAATGCTTCCTACCTATCCTATAGAGAGAGCATATTAGAAGTTATCAGCAAATACTACTTTTAGTTTAGTTATAATAAAACAAATTCAGCCTCTATGTAGTTTTATGTTAATATATAGAACATACTTTTAGTTTTTAAACTTAACACTAAAAATGAGCTTAGGAAATATTTTTGAAATTAATTTAATTTTCATTATTTTATGGGAAAATGCATTAAAGTTAGAGACTTAAACTTTGTCTACATCTAAAACATATCAAAGTAGGAGAATTCCTGACAAAGTTACCTTGTTCTTAAATTAGATGAGCCCCAAGCAGGGAATAATTAGGTAGAAATTAACTTATTATGATGATTCTCACCATGAGAATAATAGAATATAAATATTGTATTTATAAATAGAATAAATGCATATGTATTTTTGCAGTGTTTCTATTGTGCAAACACCTTTTTAATATACTTATAAATTTCCAACATACTCATTCCTCCTCTGAAAAGGGAACCTTCTACCAACTGAGGAAGCTGACATTGATTTTTAAAAAAAAATCTTCATACTGAGTTTAAATCACTCTCATTGTTCCTGTTGACCTTGGTACTTTTCTGAGCACAGATTTCCATAAAACAATTAAGTAACTCATAGCTTACACATGTTAGTCCCACAATAGCTCTGAATAGTAGAAATGTGTTTGGCTGTCTGCATCTGCCACTTGAAGAAATTCAAGCACACAGAGTTTAAGTAAATATCCCAATTTTACACAGTTTGTATGTATTTGAGAAGGGCTGCGAAGCATTTCAGTTCTGGCTCCAGGGTGCACACTTTATCATTAAGTTGTCTCTCATGTGGCTAAAATAAATGCTAGCGAACTGCATAGGTTTGTATCAATTAGCACGATGTGATTTCTGTAAAGTTTTTGGAAGATGTGCCACCTATGGTCTGAAGTTAGTCTCTTCTCCGTGATGCCCACCATAGCTGCATTTTCTGTAATGACGGAATGCCTTACTAAACAGCTAGAGAAAAATAAGCTGACTGGATCATGGTTGTTCTGAAAAAGGAATCAAATGAGCTGTTAAAGCCAATTTTCTTACATTCTTTTCATTTTGAGTAAATTCAATTTGTTCCCTGCCTCTAAACCATATAGGTCACATAGATACGATCGTCTGGGTTGGTTCAATTCCAAGTTTGCGCAGATACATTCATCAGAAGTCTCCAAGGATGAGTTTTGCCTAATCCGACAGAATGTGTAGATGATCTAAAGACTTTCAAGTGTGGTGTTCGGTTCACAAGTTTACACATAGGACAATGCTGATAATACCTCAATGTTTTTTGACATTCACAAACCTTAATTAAGACCTTTGTGTTTTGGACTCAGTCTTTAAAATAACACGATGAAGGAAGAGCACCACGCACTGTGACATTTTGGTGATCTTCCCTCTGTTGTTCTCCCGCCTCTACTGACTGACCAAATGCTGGGACTACTTTGATATAATGTACAGCTATTCCTATTAAAAGTGGATGGGACACTTGTCTCTTGCTTAATTTTACAAACACTGATCGGTTATACTTTTTCTATGGCAGGCCTTTATGTTAAATCCTGTACAATAAACACTCAGTAAGATACATTTAAATTGGCATAGCCTGTACAAAAGTCTTGACTTCCTGCCAACTCCATCAGGTGAGGTGGTTGCACTATGATAAACTTGTGATCTCATACTTTTAATACATTCAATGTATTATTTAATACTTGTAACTCAGTGAGGTGAATATTATGATTAAATGTGAGTCACAATAAGGTTTCTGCTTTGGACAGCTTTCCAAAGTGGACATATTAAAAATCCAGACAATCTGCTTCCAAAATCCATGCTGTTCATCATATGCCATACCATTTTTCTTGCTGAAATAACCCCTGATAAATGTCTGGGAGTAGAACATTGGAAAAAGTGAACAAAGTTTTGCAAAGTTACATTATCACAGAAACCCAGGAGATCATTTAACATAATTACCACACTAATCAACTGGTGCCCTGGATGGAGCCAGTACACCGAAATCTCCAGAGGAACTAATAACTGGCATATAAATCTTGATTAGTAAAAGTGGCCTCACATAGTGAATTTTTAGTAGGTAAATATACTAATATCCCATGAGAACTGATACTTATTATGCAATCACGGAAGTTCCACAGGATTCACCTAATGAGTACGTGACAAGACTGGACATTTAATTACAGAAATAAGGCTATTTTTGTGACTCAAGTTTCCTGGGGAACTTTCATTAGCTGACACTCATCAAAGGAGTTTAGGGTGCCTGTCTTCGATTTTACTCAGTGGGGCAAGGAAAAGGGGACCCAGAAAACAGGTTTGTAGGGGTGTTTGTGGGGAAAAGATCCCTGTTCCTGTTGCCCCTTCAAGACCCGGTTTATCAAGTATGAGCTGTGCACAGTTGTAAGTCAATGTGAGGAAAACAAGACTAGAATAAATCACAAATTAAATATAAGTCACTTTAATATTAAAGTTGTTTTAGTGAAAATATTTCAACTTTTTTCTTTATTGCCTTTTGCTCAGTTTTGGATTTTCTGATTTTCTAATTTTTTTGGAATTAATATATTTTAACAACAAGATAAATTGTAGGATATAATGCTAACAAAAGAGACAACAATTTTCATATATAATACTTTCATTTGCAATTAAAAATTGTATACTACAGTTATTACATATACTTTTGATATTTACTCAAAACAGTGTAACTCTCAAGGGACTACAAAAATATATTTCACTTGGTTTTTAAGTCATATTAGCAAGCTCTTTTGTTATTAAGAAAATTGCCATAGTACTATATTTTGAAATTTTCTGCACAATTCTTCAAGAAATGTTATTGTTATGATTTAATTCTTTATTTTCACATTCACAATACTATTTTTAATTTTCAACCTTCCCCTTAAATCTCAGAATTATATAAAATGTCCTTGCCATCTCCATCACCTATTTCTTCATGAAACATGGTTGATATCTGCCTTAAAAACAATTGGTAAGTGCCTTAAAAAAACATGGCAAGTGCAGGCCCACTGGTGGCTTGCGTTGGTGGGCAGAGCTCTTTAACATAATTTTGAGTATCTGATTGTTCCTCATTGAAAAAAAAAGACATTTTGCGGTATTGAATAAATACCTCATTATGTATAGATTCACTAAGGCTGCCAAAGTCACAAATAAGTGTGCTACATTGGCAGTGAAAATACCATGAACAAAGTTGACATGGACACTACAATTTCAAAAATGTCAAACACCTCTGATAGCATCTGAACAGAATATATTTATGATCTTCCTTCTGTTTACATGGCAGTTGCAGTCTTCAAAAAATTACTAGAAATAGTTAACATAAAATATTAATAACACTTTGTGTTTATATGTAAATTACACTTTTAATTTCAGATAATTCTGAATAGCTGTCTCACATGAATGCTTGGCAAGACATTTGAATTGTCCTGGATAGAAATAGGCGATTCTTCATTGAGCAGGACTAGCAACGAGCAAGAAAGTTAACTGCAATTTAGATAATATCCTTGGTGAAAACTGGAGAAGGCAGAGGAAATGGATACAACCAGACACCCTCTGATTAAAATGACACAGAGCAGTGTTAAAGGGGGCTCTGGGGGCCTCGTAAGGGTTGGGGCTTTGTAGTCTAGGGAATGAAAAATCAACTCACAGAACTTTTAGGTTCGTACATAAAAAAAAAGATTCTATTAGCAGGAGGCATTTCAGAATAAGAATTGTCATACATGGAAGTTATTTGGACAGTAGAAATGATGAAAAGGGAGGAATTTATTTCAGTCATCAGTTTACTAACCTAAGTTACCTTGTAGATGGTGAAACTTTACATGGAACGCTGGTAGGTGGAGTGAATTTGTTAGAGAACATAATTGGCTTAATTAGAACACACTAAATGTCAGTAGTTATACATAGAGTTTGAAAAGTAAACTCTGGGGCTCTCAAATGAAGTATTCGTTTTGGATATGGTTTGTGAACAATTAGTAAAGCCATAGGCTGTGGGTGTCCCAAGAGAAAATAGAGGTTAGTGGGAGGAGAGGAGAGTGAGCAGAAACCTGGGGGCGAGGGTGGTGGGGGTGTGGCAGTGAGCACCCAAGAAAAAACACTGAGAAATGAATTCAGGGAGCCAGGATGGTGAGAAGCAAAGGTTGGCTATTAGTGCTCTAATTTTAGTCTGCACATGGTGAGAAAATAGTGTGAGAGAAGAGTGATCTAAGAATTTGTTCCTTGGGTGGTTATCATTTCTTCCCACAACCCGAATCAAGGTTTCAAATAGTTCCATAACCTGGGAAGTATGACAGTTACAGTTTATATTTTCCCTACATTTATAGTAAGTGGGGGAATTGAGAAGTGTGCAAACACTTTCACTAAGCTAAAAAAATGTCTTCATTAATAAATAAAATAAAATTTATAATATATACAATTTATGAGTTGTTACATGTTTTCAAATAGCATAACATACAATTATGCAAGGACCAAAAAGATGATCTATTCTCCAAATTAATTGATTTAGACATCAATTTTTGAAATTATAGATGTTGGTTGATATCATTTTTTGTATCCTTTAATCAATGAATACTGAGTAGCATAATAAAAATGAATTCCTATTTATTAATATTTGTTCCAAATTTACCAAATAATGTGGAGTTGATTATAATATTTTTCCTATCATTTTACAATGTTAAAATAAAGTATTTCTCCTTTTTAAGACTATATTTGCCATACATACTGAAAATACCTTTATAAATAATCTTTAATATTATTGTACTATAAATGATACATATTGCTAATTTAAATATATTTATTCTACTTAAGGAGAATTTTAATGGCTTCAACTAAATCATGACAACTTCTAATTATTTACTTATATAGTAGGACTACACATATACTTTTAGTTCATAATAGAATTCTATATAAAAAGCATAATAATTCACTGAATGTTCAAGAGTAAGACACACAGATGGAGAAAGAAAAGGAAAGAAAGGGGAATAAAATTCCAAGTTAGTTGCTTACTTGTTATGTTTTAGCCCAGAGGGAAATATTAATGCCTCTACTCTATGGAAAAAGCTGTGCAGAGTAAGCATATTTTTAGACACAGATAGAATTTATTTCAAATGGATCTACTTCCACATAAATAATGTTTCTATAGTGACAGATATCACCCAGCTATACACTATTTCACATAATATTATTTCAAAGAATTTTATTTAAAAATCACACTATAAGAAGCAAATACAACAGCAAATATCTAAAGAAAAGCAACAAAATATAATTAAACTACATCATTCCAAACAGCAATCTAAAGCAGAACATATTCAGTCCCATATTTTGTTGTTGTTGTTAAGAAATTTAAAAAAAATTATCTTAAAGTCCAGATGTTTTCTCATTATCTTTAAAATAATTTCTAAATAGCTTATCAGATAACAAAAATCCATGTCAATAAAATTCTCCTATTCATTGCATATGTGACTTTTTGGGTGTTGGAAATAATTTTTAGTTTTTTTTTAAAGGACAAAAGTCTCTATAGTTCAAGACATAGCTATTTGATGAGTATAACCCACAAAAGTGTATTTTTAAACACTTTGACTTTATGAAGCTAGTGAAAGCAATGTATTAAACCTCCAATTTATAGTATGTTACTCTATTCTTAATCCATTGCTAATTTGTTTTGTTTTCTGTCCTCAAGCTTAAATCAGGAATTAAACTATTTGTGGTTTTCCTCAAGTTTCTCTGAATCAAGGGACCCTTCCTTTGCGGTCCTTTAATAGTTTGGCAAACACTACTTCACTGAAAACTCTTGCAGTAGCAAAATCCTGTCATATTCAACATTGTATCATCATCGGTAACAAGGTGCCTGGATGGCCTCCCAAATTTAAGAGTGTTTCACAAATTTTCAGCAAATAGTCAGTATACTAGAGATAATTTTGTTTTATGTTAAAAAACACATTAAAAGATCCATCACATAATTTAGATAAAAAAGAAATATAACTTCTAAAGGAATAGGTGTAAATAATGGTTTGATATCAGCAGAGAATGAAAACATGAATCATGCTGAATTTGGGACTGGAGCCAACCCAAAGGATGCAAAGATGGAAGAGAACTTAATTTCACTGGAGAACAAATTAGGCCATGCCTAAAGCACAACCTGCTTACCCTTGACCTTCACCGTTTGTGAATGGAAAGTGCCCAGATAAAATCATTATGCAAAGGGAATGAAAATGGAGCAAAGAGGCCGAGAAGAGGCCTGCATTATGCATGTCCCACTCATGGACTTGGACTTGGAAGCTGGCCATGAAATGACCTCCTGGACTTGACATTTTCTTCTTGCCATGCCAACGATCTACCTTCTGCATCTTATAAAGAACTGATACTTTTGATACTCAGAATTCTTTTTCATAATAGACCTAACTAATCCTTGTTAACCGAGCAAAAATACTTCCTTTACATGGATGACCTAGATGGAGACAGCTCTTGCGGAGTTCATTATAAACTCTGCATTTCTCTGCTCACTTTAGGGCACAATTTGGGTTGCTTCCCGAGTCTGTGCCTGCAAGACTGGAGTCATTTGCTCAAATAAAATGCCTGTTATTTTTCTGTCTTTCATCATGATCCTTTTTATTATTTAACAAATTACATGAACCAACTTTCAATTGGGCACCATAATTTCTCACTTGTCATCAAAGAATGATCTCCTTCATTTGATACAGACGTTTGTTAATAGCTCAACCACTTTTTCTTGAGATGCTATTTTGCTATTTCTCATTACTTTTTT
>PVKM010032794.1:0-16246 GCA_004027735.1 Carollia perspicillata
GCCAGGTTGGCAGGAGCAGGCGTTTAGAGGGAATGGAAAGAGGCAAATGGGACGAGCACACGGAGAGTGGTGCAGTGTGGATGAGATGGGGCCGTGAGCAAGGTCAGGCTGGGCCACACCACTTGGGATCCTGCAGGTCTCACTGAGGTTTCCTCTCACATCTAAGGGGCAATGGGGTCTGCATGTGAAGCAGAGTGTGATGCAGAGGGTGGATGGGGAGAAGGGAGGGGGCTGGAGTGGGATGATGGGAAACCAGTTAGTGGGCTGCCTCAGCAGGCCAGGAGACAAATGCCAGATCCTTGGAGTTAAGTCGGGCACAGGCCAGGGGAGGAAAAGCTGGACAGTAGACCCTCCCAACAGAGGTCAGGGCAGAGACGCTTGTTCTTTTCCCTTCCATTCCCTGAAACTCTTCGCCTGTGGGAAAGTGCCGTCTCAGCATGAGCCTGGGGTTCCTGAGCCCCGGGCATCCTGCTCACGCCTCTGGTGTCTTGTTCTCCTCACAAGGAGCTCTCCTTCCCTTCCCTTATTGGCTCCGAGGGCCAAACGCCACCTGTTACATTCCGCCAAGTCTGAACCACCAGCCCATCCTGTCATCTCCAAAATCCAAAATTCCTGCTTTGTGGTGTCCTGGAGCTCAGCTAGATTTCAGAGCAAAGGATTATGATTAAACAAAAATGCACACTGAGGTGTCTCTGACTGATCACTCCGCTGTTTTTTGCCATCTGAGACATGTTTCTTATTAATAAAAACAATATACACATGTTTGTAAAGCATTTTCCCATAATCCAATTTAATCCTGAAAATCACACTTCTGGAATTCCTCCTCTCAGTTTAGATGAAGGCATGACGTTCAAAAGGCTGGGTGCTATCCTAATACCGTAATGCTTGCTGGTGTCATAAAGTCAACAGCCAAACAGTAACTGCAGTGAAGATGGCGGTCAGACCTCCATCGGTGACATGATGCCAGCTATATCCAAGGTGCCACATTCCAAATTTTACTCAGCACATCACATGTATCTCCCTCCCACACTGAGGGAGGTCCCATCATTCCCATTTTGCAGATGGGACAACTGTGCTGAAGACCACACAACTAATAAATGAGAAAAGGAGAACTAGAACCCAGGACCAGCCGATTCCAGGGACCAAGCTCTGTCTATTCTTACATGCTGTCCCAAGACTTCAGCCCCTTGCTACTTTTCTCCAGAGGAGGTGATTAGGAACTCAGTAATAAGCTCATGCTTTGCCCCCACTTCGAAGGCGACATTTGAACCATAGACTAGGAATGGTATGCACCGTCAAAACGTTATGCATCCAAGAACTCAGAATCCGACTATTAATTCTATGACTTGAAGAAGTTATCGTAAACCTTTAGACAATTTTGCCTCTAAAACTGGAGTGTTTAACGCCTGTCTCACAGGTTGGGTGTGAGTTTGGGGTGATCTGCAGGTGGAAGGCTCAGCACAGGAGCTGGTAGAGAGTGAGGGCTCAGTCAAGGAAAGTAAAAGAAAAACTAAGTAAGAGTTTCTCTCAGGCTCAGTTTCAGGCGTGAGGACTGAGTTAAGAAATTCACATCCCAAAGGCGAGAGCAGTTTTGCTTAGATCAGGTCACCTCAGAGATGTCCTGCCAACACCCTGCTCCCACGCCCTTCCGACCTGTCACACCCCCACTGCAGTGAGGTCTGATTTTCCCTCCCTCCATCCGTCTGCAGGGACTCAGGATCTGGAGGAGCCTTAGTGATGATGGAGCCCTGCCCCTGCGCCCTGGGAGAGCCTCTCCAGTGTTGCCCCAGGCAGCACTTCCTCTAAGGGGAGCCACAGGGCCCCCCATTCTATCCTACTTATTTCCCACCATTCCTGGAAAATAAACACATTCCCCCTACTTAGAAAACGTATACGAGGCTGGAATGCCTCATCTTTTGTCGTGCATTTTTGTCAGAGCTCAACTTCTGCAGTATTCAATTCTATTGGTTGTTATTTCTTTTTAAGAAAAGGTAAAAATCTTTATTTTGTTCTTTCAAGAATACCCAGTGTTGCTAACAGGATGAGAGTTCCGTACAAGTCCAGAGGGAGAAAAGGGCAGGGCAGTGGCTTGTTACGTTATTTCTTAACTCCTTGAAAAAAAGATAAACCACCCTTCTCTTCTGTCATTTAGTGAGAAAGGACTCCAATAAATACCGTTTTTGCTAGAGACAGTGAGAAGTGACAGGCTGCTCCCATCTTTATTTGTCTGAAAGCACTAGATACAAACATGTGGCCCACTAAGCAACCGGGTCGGCAGCATTTTGCTCTTTGCCTGAGCCTGGTGTGGAGCCAAAACACTGTGCCAGACTGGCAAAACCAAGAGGCAAATTCTTTGGCTAAAAGAGGCAAAGGGAGTCCAGCTTGCTTAGCAGAGCTGGGTACTACACAAAGGAAGGCAGCGAGAGAAGTCACCCAAATACATAGTGAATAAATACAGTTCATCGCCATGTCAGTGGCTTTCATTCTGTTTCCTGTCCTCCATGCCTTGGAATGGAGGGAAGGTGAGGAAAGAGTGGGTTTGCTCTGGACGCAGCCTCAGCAGGTGCTGATTTTTCTGGTCTTGCTGCTCAGCTCTAGCTTTTTCCCCCCCTTAAAGAAACTTGTAGATTCTTAGATTAGAAGGATCTCTAATCAATCCCTCTCATTTTACAGAGGAGCAATCTGGGACCCAGAAATCTGGATAGGAAAGTCATAGACCCAAGGAAGTGATGTTCCTAGAGGTCCCCCGGTTCAGTGACCTCACATGCTGCCGAATGACCCAGATGAGCTCAGCTGATGAGGGAGCAGGAGGAGGCACTTGACCCAGACCGCCCGTTCAGGGTGATGCCCATTCGGGCACCGCAGGTGCCCATGGTCAGAGCGACTACACCGACAAGAAATGGATGGGGCCTCCTTGTATTTCTGACTGCCTTTCTCCACAGCTGGGGCCCATCCCAGTAGCAAAATGTCTGGCCCTGGCTCTGTAAAGCAGTAGTTGTTTCTGGCATGTTACAGACCTTGGCCAAAGGGCTTGTCTCTTTTTTCTCTCCTGGGGATGGCTGAACAGGCTATAGCTATGTTGCTAAATTAGCTCAGGCCCACTGGGCTTCAAGAACTCAGGAGAGGGATATATTACAGTCTGCAGACCCACCCACCGAGGGTCAGCCTCCCAGCTCCGGGATAGCGGCGCTCTCTTTGGCTTTCCAGCTGTGTGCAGAGAGGTCTCCTCAGAGCCCCTGCAGCCAGACAATGGCCACACTACTGCTTCTGAGGCCTTCCCAGGCATTGCTGGAAGGAGACAGGCGGCCTTTCCTTACAGAGGCTAGTGGTGCTGCCAATAAAACATTAGCAAAATTATCATGAAAAGCCAGACCCCTAGTCCTCTGCCGGTGAGCACAGAAAGGACCGAGCTGGAGTCTGGGGCCATGTGTCCACCCAGATGCCAGGTTTCCTTCCTCCTTCCAGGCAGCCAGGGCGCAGGCTCTTGCACCTCCCGCCCCCACCCTGTTCCCATGGCAAAGGAGAGGAGGACCCACTTACTGCTCGTGTTCATGGTGATGCCTTTGCACTGGGTCTTTCATTCAATACGGAGGCTCTGGTTGCTCGTAAAATCTTCTGATCTTCCGACCTCACTCATCACCTGGGGGGTGAAAAGGCAGCCCGCGCCAGCTCTGTATCCTCAGGTGCTTGTGCTCTCTCTCTGCGTTCCCCTCTCAGTCTGGGTTGCAGCCACTGGCCTTGAAGGCGAGTGGACTAATAAGCGCAGGTGAGAGCGAGGAGTAGGAGGAGGCGGGGAGAACTCGGGCGTCCGGGTCTTGCTCCCCTCGGACTTGAATCAGAGGCAGAAGCGGGGCTGGCAGCGCCTGCTCGCGCGCACCCCCAGCTACTCCAGCCCAGCGGCTCTGGAGCCCAAAGGGGGTGTGGACCACACAGAGGCAGGGCGGGGGCAGCGCGCAGGACGCCAGCTCCTCTGGGCAGTGCGTCCCCGCCCGGCTTCGGAGAGTAGTGACCCGCCCTGAGACCCACCTCTCGGCCAGCGTCGGGAGCCAGAGGCCCCTGCCCCGGCTCCTGCGACCGGTTCATGAATCCTGGTCCTTGTCTGGGGACTGGAATACCAAGGCGAGCAAAGCGAAATAGGAGAGCTCGACATCCATGATGCGGGCTCGCTGGGTGGCAGCGGGAGGGGGCGCGGCTGCTCCCTGCTGCCACCTACTGGACGCGGCGGCGCGTGTCTAGGCTCCGCCCCACCCTGACTTCTCCCTAGGTCCTAAGGTGTGATGCGGGGTGGGGGGTGATGCGGGATCCTTGTGCTTTGGGGCCAACAAGGGGGTGTTTGAGCTCTAGTTTCCCTCCCTTGGACTTAGGGTTTAAGGGCTAGACGATGACAGGGAAATAGAGTAATACTGGGAGAGGCTGTGAGGAAAGGATTGGCTTCGTAGGAAGACCGTTTTCACTTCCAACTCTGCTTCTAACCAGCTCGGTCTTGACCAGGTGACTGCTGTCTCTGGCGTGTCTTCCTCGTGTATAGGAGCGGGCAGCTGGACAAGCTGGTGAGACACTGGGGGATTCTCCCAGCCTCCTGACTTATGGTCCTATCGCGCCCTCTGTGCCCCTCACTATCTATCTTCCCCACTTGAAGTGGCGGAGTATGGGTCTTGTCACATAGTAGGGTTCACTATGGGAGCCCCCAATACCTAGAGCGGTGCCCGGCACACAGTAGGTATCAATAAATATTTGTTGACAGAAAGCTCCAGGTCTTTTCTAGATCTAATACTGTGCAGCCCTCAGAGCAGAAGGTCAAGGAATCCCCGCCCTGAAACACTTCCCTGAGGAAAACAGCAGGCATGTGGCCTCGTGACTCAGTCTCACAGGTCCACCCAGTTTTTGTACGGCCGAGTAGCTCTTGTCCGAAGCGTTTTGTTTTCGAAATTAGTTCTCCTGGGTGTGTATTATAGAAACCTATGACCTGATTTTTGGGGTTGTGATTAATTCAGTGGGGTGGGGTTCCTGACATTCCCCTGACTACTCACCTTGTCTTCTGAACCTAATTCATGATCACAGAAGTATGACTTTTGAGTCCAGAAAAACAAGACTGAGAAGACTCGTGATCCCTGTCTGTAGAATGATTCTGGTTAGAGCATGTGCCTATTCACAAAGCTGTGAACACTCACACCCGCAACTTACAGACAAGGCAACGGTAGGTCTGAGAGGCTGAGATACCTGCCCTAGGACACACAGCAACTGGTGGTAGAACTGGACCAGGTGTTCTCATTTCCAGCTCGGTCCCATGAGAGAGTGACTGTGTGAACCAGAGTCTAGGGTGACGGGTTAGGGGTAGGCAACTACCCTAAACTTGGAAAGAACACCTTTTAGGTAAATATAAGGTTTCTGACTTCCTTAGGGTAAAAAAAAACCAAAACCCAAAAACCTCATGTGGCCATGACCCCAAGATATAATTGCGATGAAATACTCTTCATAGAAATCAAAATGTCATTGGATTTGAAATACCTCGTGATAGCTTAATAGGATTTGTTTCCAGCGGGGGAATAAGCCTGAACTTCCTCACAGTGGTTCTCAAAATTCTGTTTGTGCGACAACCCCTGAGATACCTGCAAAAATGCAGAGTCCCCAGCTTCTGATTACTTGCTCTGCATTTCAGACGAGCATCTGAGCTGATTCACAGACCGCTGTTTGCTACTGATGAGGGCAGAGGCCTAAATAGTTTTGAGAACAGAGTAATTAATAAATATTAAATCACTAAAAAAGATTTCTTTAGGGACCCCATACATTTGCAGATTGGGGTTCCTCATTTGATTCTCCTGTTGAATGCAACTTGCTAGGTTCTAATGCTTGGAAACATAGTTGTTTTTTTTCTGGGAGAAAGTTTAGGTAAGTTGTACATAAATATGGAAAATTAACAAGACTGTTCAGTGAACATGTTTAGTTGTCACCCAAAGCTTCAGGGCCCAGAAATTTTCCAGTCATAGTCAAATAAGAGTGTGGTATTCATTTATTGATTCATTCACTCAATAATCATTTACTGAAGGTCTACTTTTTGTTAAGCCCTTGGTAGCTACTGGGGATATAGTGGTGAATGGGACAGACAAGAGCCATGCCCTCCTGGGGCATAAGTTTTATTTGGGGTCGGGTGGGGGGGGTAGACAGTAGTCAACTAAGTGAAGCATGGATATTAGGTAAACCTGATAATGACTTGGTTAAGAGGTCAGGCACTGATTTTCAGTCCCAACTACATCACTTACTAGCTCTGTGACCTTGGATGAGATACTCAGCCTCTATGAACCTCAAATTCTTCATCTATAAAATGGGTCCAAATGATACCTACCTCATGAGTTGTTGGGTGTATTAAAATTGTTGAGTGTCATGGTGAATGACAGTGTGGATGGTAAGTGTAAGTATCATTCCTCACTTAACCTACCCTCAGAGATGGTCCTGTCATTCTCCACTGCGTACACCCATGGGTCTTTCCATAGAGTGGAAGCCATGAAAATATGCCTCAGAATTTTCCAACTACAGGGAGCTTAACTGACTAGTTCTTTTTGTCTCGTGTGCTTTTTAAACAATAAATCCAGCTGGCTGCTGATGAATTAAGGTCTTTGGAGAGACCTTTGAGCCTTTGAGCCACTCTAAACGCCCCCAATAGCTTCTGTTGGGGAAACTCCCTGCATGATTACACAGGTAGAAAGGAAAGGGTTAAGAGAAGCGAAGCAAGCTACACCGGTGAGGATGTGCACAACAACCGGAGGCAGGCGGGAAAGACGCGGGAGGAAGCCGAGGGTGGGATTCCTGGAGGAACGGCCTGTGAAAGTCATCAGGAAGGCAGGATCTTGGCTCTGTCCTTGCAGGAGAATGGAGCTCAGAGCGTAGAGCAGAGGGGCCCTTTGTTTGGAAGTTTGTTTTAAATGTCAAGACACCGGAGTGCAGATAAACAAGTCTCACTTGGAAACAGGCAAATAGACCAGGTGGCAAAACCATCTGGAGGCACATCTTCTACCTCCTTCGAGGGGAAACAGGGAACCTCTGAGGGCCAGCTCCACCCAGGCTGCCACTGGGCTGCCTCCATGATGCTTCTCTTCTTCTCAAAGGGCCCCCATCTCTCCTGACTTCCCACCCCTACCTGGGTCATCTCTAGAGCCCCCCCACTCTGCCCTCTCATTGCTATGATTTACTAACACAGGCCTAGGTGCCCAACTTTTCCTTCTACTTGCCTTTCTCTGGGCCCCACACAGCTGCATTCTGCGCTCTGTTTCCCACACTGCCTGCTCTGCCCTCGCCCTGCTCCGCGCTGCCCCTGCCCGTCCGTGAAGCTGCTCTGCTCTCCCTCACCTTCAGCACAGAACCCCGGGCACAGGCAGCGTGCACGTGGCGGGAGAGGGACTTGTGCCCCCGCGTGTCTACTGGCCGTCCTTAGACTGTTGAAGGTTCTGTCAAGGCTGAACACTTTTATTTCTGAAACATGATATGTAGTTGTTAACATGAGACAGAGCTACATGTGGTAGTTGGGGGGAGATTTTCATGGTATGTGACTAAATAAGGAAAGAAGATTCCAGAAAAATACGTATAGTATGTTCTTCAGGATCACGTATATTTGTGGGCATACATATTTATGCAACATAATCCATTTAATGTATGATATGTAGAGCCTACAGAATATACACAAGGTAATGTATGAAATAGTTAAGTCATTTTTTCATAAAGGGGCCCCCATATATAGATACACAGGTACTACACATACAGATGACTGTAACATATAGAAGGAGGTCTGGTAGGGCACACTTCTCACTACCGAGGATCAGGGCAAACTTTTGGATTGTGTAGGTTTAACAAAATCACTTCAACAGGTTGAGATGTGAGAGATTTTGGCAGACATTTGAAGAATTAAGGTCTTTTAGGTCACTCTTTCATTGATCCATTTATTGAAGGACTCAATTGGATGTTTATTCCCTGCCGAACGCGGTGCCTTGCAGGAACTTGGGGGAGGAGACCACACGGAACCAAACACATAGATGAGTGATTACAAGCTGTAAAGTCAGCGAAAAGAGAGCAGTCACAGACACTGAAAGAGGGGTGTCTCACTGAACAGGCGACCTGTGAGCTAAGGGTGAAGAGGAAGGAGCAGCCAGCCTGGGCTGGTGTAGGACCCAAGAGTGGGGGTGGGGGGAGCCTGGGGCCAAGTGGCGAAAGGGAGAGCCACAGCCACAGGGCTGAGGGCAAGCAAGACCGGCCGCCAGGGATGAGCGTCACGGTCTCTTCGTGGAGGAGCTCAGTGGGGTCCAGGTGACAGCCGGGGTGGAAGCCGTGTGCTGGGCTGGGAGACCGTGCTGCTTGCAGTCCTGATGCAGCAGGATGTGCAGTAGCCCAGGGGCCCTGGGGTGAAATGGTCTTGATCAGAGACCTGGCTCTATCTTCATAGCTGTGTGATCTTAGGCAAGAGACTGAACCTTTCTGGGCCATAGGTTCCTGATGTACAGCAGGAACCACAGCAGTACCCACCTCACTGTGAGTGTCAGCAGCAATGACAGAGACAGCAGCTTAGCACAGCGCCTAGTAAGTGCTCACACATGTTTGCTATTATGTGCTTTGGAACAACCTGACTGATTTGTCAGGTGAGCCTCTCTGGGCCTGGGTTTCCACCTTTACAAGGGAGGATTAGACAAGACAACTCTCGAGGTTCCTTTCACTTTAATGTTCTTGGTTCTGAGTGTCCTGGGGTTGGAATTTGGCTGAAGGTCTGACCACCAGCTGGGCTGGTGCGGGGTCTTTGATCCCTCAGGGGCACCACTGGTTTGTGCTGAGACCCAGGCCCTGGGCAAGGAGTAGATTTCCCACCAGGAGATGGAGCTTCCCGTGACACTCCCTAACCCCAGGCCTGTGCCCACACCCTCCCCGGAGAGCCCTGACACCTAGATGGAGTTAGCAGGACACACGCCTGTTTTTCTCACTGTAGCGGCTTTGTGATGGGGCCGTGCTTTTCCTCCTGTTCCTCACATTGTTCTGTGGAGAAAGGTTTGAAAAAAAACAATCAAAGGGGTTCCTGAGGTCTTTGGGAAGCTTCTGGGGGAACAAAGGAAGTGGCTTTAAGATCAGAGTGCTGGGGGCTGCAGGGGAGCTCTGGGCAGAGCCACGCGGGGTTCTGCTGGGGCCTTGCACGCCACCCCACCCGCAGTCAGCCTCCTTCCTGACAGTGAGCAGGGAGCGGTGTGGAGTGGAGGGTGGGGGGAGTGGAGTCAGCTCCAGTTGGGAATCTGGGAGGTCTGGGAGCCTTCCGTTGGCCAAGACAGGCTGCTCTTGGCTGGGTTTCCGTATTGGTATCTCAGGGAGCCAGCTCTCCTATTCTTCCATTGTGCAGATGAGGAGACTGAGTCTTACTCATTAAGCACCAATAATTTTCCTTCTGCCTACAGTTCTGCTGATAGTGCCCTTGTTTGCTGTGTTTCTGAGTAAAGCCCGTCTTTTCCATGGCTTCCTCAAGATCATCTCAAGTCCCGGCCTCTCCTGGGAGCCATCCTCTCAGCTCCTCTAACGCCCACCCAGGCCAGTCATTAGGGGCCGCCTTGGGTCAGGCCCCCTCTCCTGCTGGCTCCCTGCACACAGGGATTCCCTGGCCTCCCAGTGAGTTTGCCCCTCTTGGGAATTCTACACACTCTGCTCCCTACACTGGGTTTCTCTTCTCTGTAAAGCTGAGATCGCCTCATCCTCCAGGGGTAGCTTAATCGCCACCTTCCTGGAGAGGCCTCCCATGACCAGCTGACGGAAGTATCCCAGAGAGTATATTGAATTGATGGCTGGAGTGCCAGCCTTCCAGACACCATAGGTTTCTTCCTCTCTTCTTAGAGGTCAGTTAAATGAGCTTCCATGCCCTCTTCCCCCAAACTTGGCGTTCTTCTCTTTTTATTCATTGGCTCTTTAAGACCTAAGTTTTCTCTCTGGATCTGGTCCTCCACCAAATGCTTTAGAATCAGCTGAGAGTTCATGTCTCTCTCAGCTGTTAAGCCACACAGTGTTGCCATGTGCAAGAGGAAAGGGCTAGGGATCTGAAGACCTGGGTTCCTCACTGTGTGACCTTGGGCAGCCAATGGATTCTTGTGCCTCAGTCTCCTCAGCTGTAATGAATCAGTATCTATTAAGCATTACTATAATATGTATTACAATTACCCCTTTTCTGTCTGTATCTTGGGGTCATTCCAGGAATGAAATGAGAAACTATGTGCTCTGTAAAACAAAAGTCTTTGCAAAGTAGGAGGTAATTATTTTCTCTCATCTCATTATAAACTAGAGATCCAAACTCAGGCATTTACATAGCATTTACAGAAGGTGACATCATATCCTCCAATATCCAGGAAGGACATGGAGAAGGCCAGACAGAGGGCAGCGGTGGTTACAGGATGGGGGGCCTGCACAGCACAGTTGACACAGAGCCTTAAACACTGTGAGCCTGGGCCCCAGCCTGAACCTCAGCCCTGCTCCCACCTTCCAGGGGCCCCGGGCCAGTGCCTGCAGCCCCAGCATGCTGCCCTAGCACACGGCCCTGCCCCCGGCTACGACCTCCTCTCTTGGCGTCTCCCCCTTGCCCGCTCTGGTCCAGCCACGCAGGCTTCCTTTCTCTTTGTTCTGCCTCCCGCACTTGCCTTGGGTGTTGGTGGCTGCTGTCCCTTCTGACTTGAGTCCTCTTTCCTTTAGGTCCGTGGGACTGGCTCCTTCGCAGTGTTCAGGTCTCATCTCTAGTGAGTGTTGCCTCCTAGCGAGGCCTTCAGAGTTGTCCTTCCCCTGCCAGTCCCTCTGTCACGTGTACTGTTTCATCTCCTCCAGAGCAGGGACGCCTCCAGAAGGTACGTTGTACGGTTTGTGCACTTTTATGGCCTGTGGGCCCGCTGGGTGGTATGTGCATTATTAGTGAACACGGGTGCACTTGGAAAAGGACTCCAAGTGCCCTGCCAGCCCCTTACAGTCAGGGCTCAAATCCCGGAGTCAGGCAGGATTGGACGAAGAAACGAGCGCCTCTTCCCAGGTTGGGCACCATAAGGCTGAAGGTGTGCGGCCTATCCAGGTGCCCACTCAGTGCCCAGCTGCTCGTTCGCTCGTCTCAAAGGTGAAAGGATCGCGCTGGATGCTTCTTTTCAGCTCCAAGCCTTCGTCATGTTATAAAATACAAATGGCTTGTGTCCACACGCACAAGTCGAGATACTTCCTGGAGTACATTTTCTTTCTTACGCTCCTTATAGCAGCTCTCCCCTCCCCCGCTTTCCTCTTTTTCATAAAAAATGGAGTGGGGAGGGCGAGGCACTTGGTTCTCCGGCGCACTGTGACACAGCGCCTTTATGCAAAATTCATTACTGAATCAAAGGCTGTGCCTTCCCCTCCTCACTTGTTCCTTTGCTCTCCAAACAACTTCCAGCTTTGACGTCTTTATTGGTGTCTTTGGCCCCTTAGCAGAATGAGAAGGCTGTGTGCCTCGTTGCTGGGGCTGGATTCTGGATGTGACTGAGCAGGTGCGCAGGAGAGTGTGGAGCACTTGTTCCCGCTGTCCTCGTTCAGGCACACGGAGTGGGAAGCAGCGGGGGAGATGCTGATCTTCCACCCAGCAGAAGGGGGCCCGGTCGGCTGGGTCTCTGGGGCCAGGTTCTGGTTTCAGAGCTGTGTCTCGACTTCTTTTTGCAGCGGTAACAGAGCAGGTGCCCTTGATTTGGAGGCTTGAGGCCAAAAGCGTAATAAAGCCTCTTTTTACTGGGAGCTTGCTGTGTGCCAGGCACTCTGCTAAGGACTTTGCATCCATCGTCTCACTCAACTCAAATTCTTCCAAGAGCCCTGTGAGGTAGAAATTGTTATTACCTTTGTTTATCAAACGAGGAAAGCGGGCTTAGAGAGAGTAAATCAAATATCTAAGCTCACGCCATCGTGGGATAACATTTAAACCCTGGTCTGATACCAGAGCCTACAGTCTTCATGCTACCAGTACTGTACATGTGCAGTAAAGGGCACTACACGTAGCCTGGAGTGCAAGTCTGGCTCTGCCAGCACAAGGCACAGCTAATAATGGTAATCCCTGACACTCAAGTCTCTAATCGGGTTTTAAAAATAGTAACCGATGCCAGAATAAAAAAGATTGTTATAAGGCAGTAAGGTCCTATGCATTTCTTCAGTAAACATACAAGCATTTACTATGTGCCAAGAGAATATATATACTTTGCTGCCCCAAACAGAGGTTGTCTCTGCTCTCGTGGGACTTATGGCCACTTGATGTCCGAGGAAGTTAAACTTGAGAGGTTTTGTGTAACCTGTCTAGTCCGCCTAGCTTGGCAGTAGTGGAGTGGGCATTCACCCCCACCACGGGGACCCTCAGCCACTAAACTTCCCTGCCCAAGGGAAAGGTGTCTGATTTGAGTGGCTGCCTTCATTATTTTTTCTTTCTCCTGATCTACTCAAATAATTATTCAGTAAGTTGCCAAAGATTTGGATCACTATGAGTTGCACAGAGTAGGATTTCTTGATAGCAGTGCCGCTGAAATTCTGGGCTGGATAGTTAGTTCTTGGCTGTGGCGCTGCCCCGGGCACTGTACGATACTGAGCAGCAGCCTCCACCCGCTAGATGGTAGTATCTACTGTGGCAACCGAAAATGTCTCCAGATATTGTCAAATGTCCCCATGGGGTCAAAATTGCCCCTGGTTGAAAACTACTGGAATTGAGTGACGAGAAAGCTAAAGTAAAACACCCACAAAAAATTTCCTTTGCCACTGTAGTGTTGCATGCATGGGACTCACATCATATCAGAGGTTAGCGCTTCAAAACCTCACTTAGTCAGGAAACTATGCTCCTAGTGTCCTCAGGTGAGTTCAAGGTTAATCGATGGGCTTAGTTGAGGGACCATGTACGAACAACGTGTGTCCTTCAACACTAGATTTACTCTCGGTGGGGACAGATGCTGACACGGTGAGAGGCACAGAGCTAAGGGGGTGGCAGTTCCACCACTCTCTCCTCAGGCTAAGGCCTCCATCCATGACAAAGAATGACAGTGGGTGTCATCAGCTACTACGACTTAACGTGGGGTCCATGCACCAGCAGCCACTGCATCACCTGGGAGCTAGAAAACGCAAAACTCAGGCTCTGCCTCAGTCCCACAGAATCACAGCACGTAACTGGGTAAGGTTTCCAGGTGGCTTGTTTTTACTTTATGATTGAGGTGTAGCAGTGTATGGCATTAAAGTGTACCTGAAGAATGTAGAACTAGCCTGTGCATTTAAAGGTTCTCTCTCACTCACTTTTACTTCGGTTGACTGCATATATAAGTATGTGGACGAGTTTGTTCCACTTGTTTGCTTAACTGCCAGAGGAATGTGGTTTGTGTAGTTTAGAAGCACCTGGACTTCATTATCAGGCAGAATCGCCGAAGGTGGAGGAGCTGAGGTTTGGGAATGCAGGCTGTGCTGTGTGTGTGGGTGTGTTTCTGGTACATGTTCTCCTGTAGGTTTTAAACGATGAACCTACTGTCTACGATTCCGTCCCTCTCATCTCCCTTCCCCAGTGAATGTGTGAGAAAATCCACCCCTACCAATCATTAGAAATGAGGCCTTCGAGAAGCCACCTGACTTCTCTGACACAAAGGCCGACTGCTTCGTAGGCATGGAAAAGGACTTAAGGAGCTGATGACTTTGGAGGAGTTTCATAAACAGAGACTTCCTGTACGATTATAGGTTGTTATTTGTGATCATTGTACCAGTGAAGAATTAAAAAGGTTACCACAGGTTATTTGCTCTGTAGCTCAAATACCCTGCCTGTGCTGCCCCCTGCTGGTTAAGGCTTAAAGTAATTTTTTGTGGGAGTCAAAATAAGAAAGGAGAACCTGGCATTCAAGACCCTTGAAGTCTGCATGCACCCTATTCCTCATCCCTGTGAAAGGAACCCCTGGCACAGGATTGGCCAAAATTTCACCTAATCAGAACCATCTAGGAAGTATGTAAAACAGGGTCCCTCTTTCCAGAGTCTTTGACGATTCACTGATAGGGCCAGGTGTGGGAATCTGCATTTTGATAAACATGTCTGAGTCGGAAGTGCAGCCACATGTGCATCTGGGTTTCTGAAGCTCTGGTCTGTGGCATGCTTCTCAAAGTGTGAATCTAGAACCATCTCCTGAGTCACCGACCGGCGTAAAGTGGGCTACAACAGCAGGACAGCGAGTGGCATGAGGAAGAGGCCAGTGCCTCCAGGTTGCTTATCGGGCAGGACACATGGGGACTCCTAGATGCAGATTTGGGAATGCCTTTTCCAGGTGGGCATGGCCAAAGTCCCCAGGAACATGGTCGGTGTAGTGTGGGGACTCAGCTATGTCATATAAGGTCCAGGGGAAGGGACCGGAGGGAAATTTTTCATTCACTCAAGGTCAACCTCTGAAATGTATCAATAACAACATTCAGGAAAAGGACAGGATAGAGCTGCTTATATTTTCCTCCTCACTAAAATAGATGCATTAGTCTGTGAAGCCAAAAGTCATAATGATGAAAATAACTGGGGATATAACTTCATTCTTTATTTCTAAGTAAATAGCTCTCAAAACTGAAGTCTACTGAAGAGGCCAGCCAGTTAAAGTGCAAGGGGAGAGGAATGCAGTCGGGGTGCGCTTGGTCTGAGGCAACGGATTGGAATCTTCCTGATCCTCTCCGAGGATAGGCGGGTCTGGTTTTGGAGGCGTTTCCTTGCAGCTTTCTGGTTGGAACTGAGATTTTATCTCTGCCATGACCTGCGGGCACACAGTGCTCACTGGGGCACCGGCCCTGCACGTTCCAGGCGCAAGGAAAGCACCCGACACCGGCAGAACCAGGACTGAGGCATTCATGCACACGTGTGTGGGTAAGCTTTGCACAAGTAAAAAGCTCAAACACCTTAAATACCGCTTCTAACCTGCACAGCTATTCTGTGAGGTAGGTCTTTTTATCACCACATTGAATAATAATATTAATAGCAATACTTTTTTTTACATAAGAGTAAATATGCCCAAGAGAATATAGCCTCAAGCTGACAAAGCCCGAATCTGAACGGAGGGCTCTGACTCCAAGTCTGGTCCTGATCCAATTCAGTACTGAGAAGTACGAGGGCATCAAACTGGGAGCAACCTTAAAAAACAAAAACAAAAACTGGGAGCGACAGTTTCACTGTCCATTGGCTAATATGCATCTAGTTGCTTTTTTCTGTGTAGAACAGAAAACAAGTGCAAGGACAGAGTCAGGGGCAGGGTGGCAGGGTGGCAGGGTTTGTCCCTCTGTGAATCTGTGCCACTCTCCACAGTCTGCTCTTGACCGGCCCCTGTGGGCGGCAGAGTGTTCCTCCAGGAGGGAAGAGCAGGGAAGCAGCTCTCTACTGAGGACAGGGGCCGGAAGGAGACACAGGATCAGGGAGAGGACAGTGCAGAGACCGTGTCCGAGGGGAGCACGTTCACCGAAGATAATGTGAGTGTCATGGATGGAGGGGCCCACAGAGCCCCTCCGGGCCGTCACTGGCTACAGGCAGTGCCCTGTGTGTGGGCCTCTGGAACCCACACGAGGTGTGGAGACTTCAGTTACTGACATCTGCCTGTTGCAGAACATGCAACATTACTTCCTTTGCTTCCTCTCCCCTCCAAGACACTGTGGGTCTCGTGGCTGGGAATCGGGGTTGCCTGTGGGGATGTAACAGTCGAAGCAGTCAGCCCAGGCCTCCTCACCACGTGTACGGACACACAAAATCAGCCATGAATTTTCCCTCCTTCTCTCCTCACTCCTTCTTTTGTTTATGTATTTACTTATTTAAAAGGACACATCAGCAATGAATTACTGTTAAAAACGTCAGATAATGCAGAGAACTTTAAAAAAGTAGCACTCTTGTCCCCTTACCTCCTCCCCCACCCCCACACTTGCCCAGCTACCTGAGGAGCTCAGGGTGCTGCCTGCTCTGCTCTCTGCCGATCCCCGTGCCCGCCCAGTGCTGGCAGCCTGGAGAGGGCACTGGACGTGTGGGGGGAAGAGTCGGGTCACCACCGTCAGGCTGAGGGGTCCTCTTCTTCCACAGTCACACTCACAGACGTGGTTTGGTCCTGTACAAAAATGCGACCGTGCTGCTGTATGGACTGTACGCAAGCTGCTTTAGATTTCGCTTCATGACACGTTTCAGACCCTCCCTGGACTCTCGGTCTAGACCTGCTTCCTTCATTTTCACTGCTGACTAAATAACGCTGTCAGGACTCGACCCCTCCCACTCTGC
>PVKM010032795.1:0-16258 GCA_004027735.1 Carollia perspicillata
TTTGTGCCTTTAATTTGGGACATCTAATGAGAATTCAGTTACTAGTTTAAGTATGTATTTTCCTCTGGGCATTTCCATCAAGTGTTGCTTGTTTAAAAGGTAGCGTTTGTTGGAAGCTCCCAGTTAAGTGCCTGGGTCCCAGGCATGCAGTGTGTTAGTGAATGCAAGCCCAGCAGTGAAGTTGGAAAGTGCATCCCACCCTCGAGAGTGCAACTGCTACCCAATTTCTGCCAATTATCATCCTGGAACGCAAGTCTTAATAACTCCAGATCTTCCAATTTTTCCACAGAAGCCAGCAATCCAAATTTTTATGTGATATTTCCTGCCTCTTAACTGCTTAAACTGTGAATTCAGTTTGTTAAATATTGTGCATGCTAACACTGAGCAAGCAAGAGCAAATAAAGCAAAATAAAAATATGCATGTGGGGTGCATGCTGCTTATGGTTTGTTATCTCTGTATACACAATGTAACAGCTCTGCCTCCTTAAAAGTCATCTTGCAAATATAACCAGAGTGTTCTAACCAAAACAATTCTGTCTGCTACTCTTCCTCTGCTTCCCCTTACTTAATTCCAAGCTCCTGTATGCAGTCTATGAGGACACTTTAGGATCTGCCCTTTGCTTCCTCCTCTGATTTTCTATCTTATCATTTGCTTAATTGTCAGCTGATTATATGTCCACTTTGCCTAGAAAACTTCAGATTTATGAATGTTGTTTGAGGGTTTAGTATTTGTCCAGGATTTTCCATGTATTCAGATAAGCTGGGGTGGATCTACTCAAGGTTGTACTTCCCGCTTTTGGCATGTCTTACCTAGAGAAGATGAGTTGCCTGTACATCAAACAGAGTTCTCTCTATAATATGTGGCTTAATCTGAGAGATGATCAATGATAAACACCTTCTTTGCCTAGGCCTTTCCAAGTATAACATAAATATATCTTCCTTCCAAAGATGTGATGCAGAATATTTGTTAAACAAAAAATGATGGCAAAGGTGGTTCACACTTTTGTGTATCAGAGGGTAAAGGGGGAAGTATTTAATGTTGTCCACCACTTGTGCTGTCTCAGAAGCTGGTTAAACACAGACATTTATAGTATTTATATAAACATTGCAAGAATAATTATTCTCTTATAGTTTGTAACACTTAGATAATCAATTGTCAGTGTTTCTTCAATATACATAGATATCTTATTTTAAATTTTGAAAAAATTTTGTTTTTAAAATTACAGTCGTTATTGCATATATGTGTGTTGTAGGGCCACTAATATAATAATAATAATAATAATAATAATAATAATAATAATAATAACAACAACAACAACAACAACAATTTATGTCAATATATAAATGTTTTTAAATTACATGATTTAAATTATTTTTGCATTCCTTTTCACTTTCTCAAAAGGGACCCACTTTGGACAATGAATTACATCGTCTCCTGCATTCTAGCCATTCAAAACAGCTGGTCGTCAGCTCAGTACACCAAACTGCTTCTCTAAACCTTTGCTCACGCAAGTTCCTCAATGTGGCATGACACCATATCTACTTCCATAACATCTTTACCTCCTCTCAAAGCTTAATTTATACTCATCATTTAATAATTAGTATAGATGAGTGTATATTTGTGCCTATGGCAAAGAACAAATTTTACGCAAGTATAAAGTACTATGATCTAGCCAATTATATTTGTTTAACATTCAACTAAAACAAAATTTAATTCATAGATTATGATCTTCAGAAGAATTGCTATTATAATAATCTATATAGGTGACTATTTTCCAACTTGATTTCAGGTTACTGATGCCTATATTTTGTCTCACTTAAATTTGTGTTCTCACAATGTTAATAGATAGCAGCTTAATAACCATCTATGATACAAAAGAAAGAATACATAAATGAATATGGAAAAAAAGAGGAATGTGACCCAACTTCCTCTTAGCTCCACATTCATCTTCTGGCTATTTTTCCCCAAAATAGAAACAGAGAGCAACGAATTTTATCCCGATTCCACATGAGGAGGATGTTTCACCTCCCACACATTCCTATTTCTAGCCTGGTATGTACTCCATGAGGGCTGTGGGCACCATTGACCTCTGCATCTCATAATAGTGCTGCTCAGAACAGCACAGCGCCATGCTCATCCTTCCTGTCCCCTCAGGGCACAGTTCAATTTCTTGGTTGTTATTCACTGAAGTTGTATTTTCCTTTCAGTTGGCACTAGAAAGTGGAATGGAATTTTTAGTTTGCATTTTGCATTACTGGCTCAGCAATATGGAACATAAAAGACTTCTGTCCAACATCTCTCTTTAGGATTAGAAAACCCAACGCTTAGGCTTCAGCTAGGAAGCAGAAAGGATAAGGCTCTTAAATTGTTTTGTCCTTCGTCAACAACATATGGCAGGAATTGACTCTGGAGAAAATAAGAGCATTAATCAGGGACAATGCAATGGCAGCAGACGGTTATGACTCAGTTAGAGACATCACCATTATATTAGTTGCCAGTATTTTGCAGTCACGTTCTCATGGATGGAACTCAAACATGTGAGCACTAGCTCTTTATATGAAAAGTTAATGATGGTGCTGGGGGAAGGTTCCAAAATACATATCCATGCATCAGTTGTATAAAAAATACCATTTATGCAGATTTGGTGGCAACTACTGGTAAGAGTTTTTCTAAGCGTGATAGAGAGAAAGAAAACATGTTGAATACATGTGCCATTAAAATAGAAATTAAGCCCTTTAAAATCAAAGAGACAGTGTCTGATGAGAATGTTAAAATCATCAGGCAGATTTTATGTCATTTTCTGTAAGTCAATGATTTCAGCTCTTTCAAGATGCACTGTGTACACAAAGCCTGCTTTTGCTGGAAACGAGGTGTGAGATCAGCGTTTATAATCATAGAGGGGTCTCTATGGAAATGTCACCCCATTTCTTGAAATTGTGAAAAAGAAAACAAAGTTAAGATATATCCAGCTCTATCCAAAATTTTTAAAATCATGCTATTAAAACATTAGAAGGAGAGCAACAATATTAGTGTACCTCGTATCACCAGGTTGTATACTTAAAAAAGAGAGAGAGTGTGTTAGAAACAGAAGGGAGACTTTAGTTTGTAGTACCAGCCCTTATCTTATAGAGGAGGAAAATCAGTCTCCTGTAGGTTATATGTAACAGGCAGGATGGAAAGGCTGGAGAAGTGGTGGGGCTGGCCAAAGCTTTTACCTAGTGGTAGGGAAAAACTCCCTCACCAAAAGGGTTTTGATTATACCCCACAAATCACGTTAGTTCAAATACCCATGACGTATTTGTTGAGCACTTACTACAGGTAAGTGCCTGGGCACCGGACTGTGGCTTTGGTATGAGTGAAGTGATGCCAGTTCAGCTATAATTGTAGACACAGTCACCTCTTCTACAGTCAATGGCAGCTCCTCCGATTGTAAATGCCAAAGTCACACACAGTTATTACATTATCACAGTAGCATTTTATTTTTTACTATTACTTAACTTTTTAGCAAGGGCTAAAATATTAGGAAATCTTTAGTCTTTACCATTCAAGTCATGTAAGAAAGCCTCACCATCCACACAGTCGAGATAAGCTTCAACAGAGAGGGGAGGTAATTATGAAATATTTTTGACATAATTTGTATCTTGTAAGTATTAGAACTTTATTTATTTATTTATCATTTACAGAGGGTCTACTATGCACCAGACACCTCTTACAATTTTAGATACATAGTTCCATAGGTGTGAGAAAGACAAAGTTCCTGTACTTAAAAAACTCATAGTGAGTCCAAATGTGTATAGGTGAAGGAACATGAAGAGCTGTACACTTCTCTTTAAAGATTCTGTTTTATTTGGCTTAAAAAACTTAAAAAAATTAAACTTTGTAGCCAAAACAATTGATTTTTTACAATTAAAAGTTCTTTTAGAACCATTGATTCAGGTAGAAATTGAATGTGAGTCCATGAATTCCTCATGGAGGGGAAGAAGCCCGGATCTAGTTAGTAAAGCGGCTCTCAGCTCAGTTTCAATTGGAAAGTGTCTAATTGGAAGTGTCTATTTCGAGATTTTCACATAGTTCACAGGTTAGCGTGAAGAGCTTCTGCATGGTTGTTTTTTCTCTTTTAGATATATCATTGTTCTCAGATATGTTTATTCAGATTTTACTGGTCTGGGGTGAGGTCTAGACATTGGAATTTTAAAAAATGTCTTCCCAGGTGATTCTGGCGTGCCAACATTAAGAACTGCTGGCATATCATTGTTTCTCAGAGGGTTATACTCATTGTTAAGATCAATTTAGATGGGGCTTGATCATTTTAAATTTTAACAATTATGGTTTTTACATGTGTATGAGAAAAATATATAAGTAGTTTTGTATATATGAATACACTAAACAATATTATTTATTGTTTACTGTAAGTAAAAGATTGTAAAAAGTAGGTTAGTTCAATACAGATTATCTACCTTTGTATAGATCTATCAATACCTGTATCTATCTACCTGTCTGTCTATCTATCTATCTATCATCTATCTGTCTATCATCTGTAAGAGTGTACTTGGCAAAGGCCATAAAAGTAGGGTATAAATGGTTAAATTTTAGAAAACCCTGGGCTAAATTATAAGAAAGAGAAAATATGAAGGACCAAGGGATTTTTTTTCTGATAAGATTAATGATGATGAGATGGAAGGCAAATAGTTTAAGGAAGAAAAGTGATATTTTCAAGTATTCTTTGTCAGTTGTACTTGGATCAAGATATTTTAGAAAATGAAAAAAATGTGGTAGTATTGACATTCTTTTGTGTAAACAAAGAAGCCTTACTGCTATTCTTGACTGGGTGGATTGCCAACACTTTTCTCTGTAGAAATGGACTGGATTAGGTTGGCCATGAGTCAGACATACTCAGGCACTAATTGCTACTTGTGACCATGGATATGATCTGTAGTGTTATAGCAAAGGGGACAAGAAAGTAATCCCCAAGAGGTAAATGCTGCATAAAATCAATATGGGTGAGAGCTATTTTCATTAGCTCCATAGATGTCACCCTGTCTGCTCTAAGAACAGTGGCTGGGCATATGGTAAGTAGTTTCTTGAATTTTGACATGGTGAGATCAATAATGGCAGGGAGATTATTGTTTGAAATCCCAAAATGTAATTGATTGCCACTGGCTAAGCAGAAAAGTAAGAGTGACAATAGTTTTATCCTCCATAGCAAGGTTAATTAGACAATAGTGATGGCTGGAGGAACACAATGAGGAGCATTCTGAGGATGAGTCTGTCTCATGAAGAGAACACCTTGATGAGTTGGTGAGACTAGTCCAGTACGCTGCATAGAGTGGCAGTATCAGGGTCACATCTTCCATTTCTGAAAATGGTTAGTCTATTGTTTGAGCACATTTCAGCCAGCATTATGATACTGATCAGAGTGAAACTTGGCAATAAAACTAATAAATGATGCTGCAAGGAGGATACGTTTGTCACTGCACTGGATAAGATAAAGCATACTTAGCTTAGTGCTTTCTGTTTTTGCTTCCATAGTGTGTAAACTTCTGACTTTCAGTCTTGCATTTTGTCCTTGAAGTCAGTGTTTCCTTATTCCTTAATCTATCTGGTGACTAAATGAGACAAATTTGGAAATGAAATTGTTTTAGAGAGCAGTCTCTGCAGCTTCCTGCTCTTAAACATTAATTGAAATTAATGTAGCAATAAAGAGGTTAAGTGATTGACCCAACTCTCTCAGCAGTGGGTATACTCATCTTAGTTGTCCGATTTCCAAGAGAACTTGGGTATTTTGTCTGGGAGGAGAGCCAGGTACCACAGCCAAATGACTCTTGATCCTACTGTGCATCACAGGAGTTACCTTGTTGCTGAGTACATATTTTGTGTTTATTAACTTTAGCTATCATAAACAGCTGACATGCTGGCAAGAAAAAATATGTACATCTTATTTCCATTAAGATAGTTCTCTTAAGAAGTTTCTACATTGGAACTTAGTGTACCAGCTATACTGGTGTTCAAAAAGTCATCATTTATCTTCTTTCAACATCTCTTTCTTTTCTTTTTCATTCATTAATTCATTAATTAATTCCTTCAAAAATAGTATGAATCCATTATGAGCTAGGCAATTTGTTGGATTCCAGCAATATAACATTGAACACATGGACATAATTTCACCTGAAGGATCATATATTCTTATTTCAAACAAACATGTTTAATCACACTAGAAATGTGAAATTATAGGAATTAAAGGGAACAATGGAAAAACCTAGGAGAGGTGGAAGGTGGGACATCAAAGATGGCTTCCTGGAAAAAGTAACATCTTGGCTGAGTCATGAAACCTATAAAGGAGTAATCCAGGTGAAGAGAGACCCTGGGATATGAGCATGTGGAGGAAGAGGAGGGACAAAGGTCCGAGGATAAGGAAGAACATGTCACTCTAGGAGCTGAAAATGTTCACTAGGTCTAGCACATAGCAGTAGAGTTGGGAGAATATGATTGGAGATTACACCTGACATCACATAATAAAGCATTTTGAGACCATTTTAATGATATAAAACTAATCTTGAGAACAAGGAGGAGATTCGAAGAGCTCTAAACTTGCTCTGATATCATCAGATTCACATTTTAGAAAGATTTTACTCTTCTATTTTTCTTTCTTAACAGGTATATATATATTATGGAATGTATCAAGGTAGATTGAACTTTTTCAGGTGATTGTTCTATGGAAAAGTGTGGAAACTACTAAGTAAACTCTAGTGGAAACTATATAAGTCATAAATAGGGTACTTGGCACCCAAAGTGCTGATCTTATAGACAAGGGGTGATATCATTAACATCCTTCACTTATCTACAAGATCTATTGTTAAATGCAGCAAGGAAAAAACTCAGTCTATCTTGCCCTGATGAATTTTGTCTATGAATTGTAATGACAGAAATCAAACTCGACCTAGCTTAGGTAGGAATGGAAATTTATCATTTCATCTGTTGGAGAGACTGGAATGATGGGAAACAAATTTGATTTATCTTCCTGCTTGTTGATTTTATGTCTCAAGTACTGTCATCTACAAGGAAGGGGAGAACTTCTGTCTCTGCTGGTGTCTTAGATTAGAGTCTCCAGAAGCAGACCCTGAAAGTGATTTAGGAAGTATTCCTGGGGATATCTGACAAGGGAGTTGAGACCGGGGCCAGGAAAGGGAAGGACGTTAAGCAAAGGTGTAAGGGTGTGAAATGAAGCAGAGCCCCACAGAGGGTAATGTTGGCTCAGTCGCTCAGGGGGACTCTGGAAATGGAGTCAATCTCCCCTCAGCATTGTTCTGATCATCAGGTACCTACTAGTCATTAGTTAAGTGTTACTGCCAGGGAAATGTAAATTTCCAGGCTTGTCCCCACACCTCTTTCAACAGTTTCTGTTTTTCTGTTTTATTTTTTAAATCTCAGACTCAAGTCTGATTGACAAGATCGGGGTCACATGTCCACCCTTTCTTTCCACCACTGTGGCAGGAGGCGATGGTGAAATATGTTTGGCCTGGTTTAGGACATATGCCAGAATGAGAGTATACATAACTAGAAACAGAGGGAAGGGGATACTGGGCCAAGAAATCCCATGAATGTTTACTACGCTTCCCACCTACAGTCTCCTTTGAGTCTCATATTTTATCCGAATGCCATATAGAAGTTAGCTCACGGAGGCCAAAGGCCAGGAAAACTAATACAAATCACTGTTGTACTAGTCTGGGTTCTTGGTTGCAAAAATGTATAACTAGATCTGCTTACTTTATGCCAAAAAACTTCATAGCTCACAGAAACATAAAAAGCCTAGAGAACTAGGATTAGGAGGAATTAAGAGAGCCCATCAGGGCCAATGATGTCCTGACACAAAAATGGTCTGGGAATCATAAGGCGGTGCTGAATCTTATCAAATATTTTTTCTGCATCTATTGATAAGACCAGATGATTTTTGTCCTTTATTTTGTTAATGTGGTGTGTTATATTGATCAACTTGTGTATGTCAAACCATCTTTGTACTCATCTTTGTACTCCTGGAATTAACCCAACTTGATCATGATGTATTATTCTTTTAATGTGTTGTTTTATTTGATTTGCTAGGATTTTTTAAAAAAAGATTTTACTTATTTATCTTTAGAGGGGAAGGGAAGGAGAGAGGGAGAGAAATATCAATGTATGGTTGCCTCTTGTGCATCCCCTGCTGGGAATTGGCCTGCAACCCAGGCATGTGCCCTGACTGGGAATCGAACTGCGATTCTTTGGTTCGCAGGCCCATACTCAATCCACTGAGCTACACCAGCCAGGGCTGATTTGCTAGAATTTTTAAAAAGGATTTTTACTTCTATATTTATCAGAGATATTGGTTTGTAGTTTTTCTTTTCGTGTTATCCTTACCAGGTATTGGTATCAGGGTTATCTTGGCTTTATAAAATGTGTTAGGAAGTATTGCCCCTTCTTCAATTTTGGGGGAAAATTTTGAGGAAGAGAGTAAAATTGTCAGTTTTTGCAGATGACATGATTCTTAAAAAAAAACATTTTACTTATTTATTTTTAGAGAGAGGAGAAGAGGAAAAGGGGAACATTGATGTGTGAGAGAAACATCATTCAGTTGCCTCTTGCACACCCTCAACCAGGGACCTGGCCTGCAACCCAGGCGTGTTCTGTGACTGGGAATTGAACCCGAGACCTTTCAGTTTGCAGTACGATGCCCAATACACTGAGCCACACCAGTCATGGCAGATGCCATGATTCTTTATATAGAAAACCCTGAAGCCTCCATAAAAAAAAAACTGCTAGAAACAATAAACAAATACAGTAAAGTTGCAGGATACAAAACCCACCATCTTTCTATATACTAACCATAACATTTCAGAGAAAGAAATGCAAAAACAATTTGTTTTGCAATTACAGCAAAAAAGAATAAAATACCTAGGAATAAACTTAAAGAATGTGAAGAAACTACATACCGAAAACTACAAAGCATATTAAAATAGATTGAAAAAGACACAATGAAGTAGAAAGATATTCCATGTTTATGGATTAAAAGAACCAACATAGTTAAAATGTCTGTATTACCCAAGGCAATATATAGATTTAATGCAATCCCCATCAAAATCTCAATGACACTTTTTAAAAAAATAGAACAAAAAAATCATCATATTTGTATAAAACTGCAAAAGACCCCAAATAAACAAAGCAATCCTGAGGACAAATAATGAATTTGGAGGCATCATACTACCTGATTTCAAATTATATTCCAGAGCAATGGTAATCAAATTAACATGATATCCACAGAAAAACAGACACACAGACCACTGGAACAGAATTGAGAGCCCCAAAATAAAACCACATGCATATGGGCCATTAATTTTTGACAAAAGAGCTAAAAACACAGTGGAGAAAAGAAATCCTCTTCAGTAAATGGTGCTGAGAAAGTCAGATAGTCACATGCAAAAGAATTAGACTAGATTACAGTTTATCCCCAGGTACAAAAATTAATTCAAAATGGATCAAAGATCTAAATATAAGATCTGAAACAATAAATTACATAGAAGAAAACATAGGTACTAAACTTATGGACCTTGATCTTAGAGATGATTTTATGAATTTGACCACAAAGGCAAGGGAATAAAGGCAAAAATAAATAAACAGGGCTACATCAAACTAAAACTCTTCTGGAAAAAAGAAACAAAACACCTGCCATCAAAACAGAAAGGGAACAAACCAGATGAAAGAAGACATTTGCAAGCAACAGTTCTGACAAAGGGTTAATATCCAAAAAGTTAAAGAAGTTGTACTCAACACTGGACAAACAAACAGTCCAATTTAAAAATGGGCTGAAGACCTGAACAGACACTTCTCCCAAGAAGACATACAAATGGCCAACAAATCTATGAAACGATGCTCAACTTTGCTAGTTATTAGGGAAATGCAAATCAAAACTACAAAGATATACCAGCTTACACCAGTTAGAATGTCTATTATTAACATATGAGCTAATAACAAGTGTTGGAGAGGTTGTGGAGAAAAAAGAAGCCTCATTCACGGAAGGTGGGGATGTAAACTGGTGCAGCCACTATGGAAAGCAGGGTGACAGTTCCTCAAAAAATTGAGGATAGAGTTACCATATGACCCAGCAATCCATCTTTTGGGTATTTAACCTAAAAATTAGAAAACATTTATTCGCAAAGATGCATGCACCCCTGTGTTTATTGGAGCATCATTCATGGTGGCCAAGACAAGGAAACAATCACAGGGTCCCTTGATAGATAACTGGGTAAAGTGTGGCATATACGTACAATGGAACACTACCCAGCCGTAAGAAAAGGTGAAATACTGACATTTGTGACAACATGGATGGACCTTGAGGATACCAGGCTAAGTGAAATAAGTGAGTGAGAAAAAGCTAAGAACCATATGTTCTCACTCATATGCGGGACAAAAAACTGGAACTCATAGATACAGACAACAACAGTATGGTAGTTGCCAGAGGAAAGGGGGTGGAAGGTAGTAAAGGGTAAAGGGGGCCAAGTATATGGTCATGATAGATGAGTTGACTTTGCATGTAGGTATAAAATGCAATACATAGATTATGTATCATAGAAATGTACACTTGAAACCATATAATCTTATTAACCCATGTCACCTCAATAAAGTTAATTAAAAAAAAGAATGGTCTGACAAGTGCAGTCACCATGACACACCTCCATGGCAGACACCCGAACACTCGTCTTCATGCCACTGGTAGCTCTCCTCTTCGGCAGCCCTAACTGACCCTGCATCACAAGAAATGTATCAGCATATGTATTATTTAAGTATCCCTATGAGAGGCATGGATAGAGGGGCATGTAACCTGGAAGAGAACAACAAATGCATGTACCAGCTCGCACTCTGGAGTTCTCAACTTGAGAAAGATATTTGAGAACTCTTGATAAATGCACTTTATTTTCACTAGCTATAATTTTTCCTGGCCTGTGAAATTATGACTCTAGGGTATGTGCAGTTTATGAAGATGCAGTATATTGTAGTTGGTATGTCTTAACATACCCAAATGTCATGAAACATCCAAGGAGTCACTGAGGGAACAATGAATTATGTATTTTCTTGCCTAGAAATCTGTTTTATTGACCAACAGACATTTCTGGAGCTCTAAGCCCCATTCTCCCACCCCATGATAAGCACACTTTGCCTACCTGTAGTATACATTGCAGAACTCAAAAAATGAAATCATACTGTGTCTCCCTCCAGAGAAGGAGAAAAGCACAGGTGCTCAGCAGGTCTGGGCTGTTAGCACGATTGTGGTGGCAATAAAATTGGGATCAGGTGCCACAGTTGGCCCTGTTGTCTATTCATTTTCTCCTTCAGAAACATAGGTCTGGTTTACTTTTTTCGTATCCTACATTGACTTTCTTCCTTTGACTGTTCTGGGCTCCCCTCCATTCCATTCTCCCTGATTCATCACCTCCTCCAACAATGCTTCAGCTAACATTTTTGGGCAGTGGACTCTCAGACCTCTATGCCCATATCTGGGCTGCTGTATTCCCATATCAGGTAACAGCACTGCTTACCCTTTCATGCCAGAAACCTGAATGTCATCGTTGACAGCATCAGCATCTCAACAGATTCTTGAACAGTCCAGACTTGAAGAGGTGTAAACCTAAAATGATTTTTTCTAGAATCTCTGCCTTCAATGGTACTAAATTAAATCTTCCTTTCCCACCCCTTAAGACCATCTTGGGAAGATTCTATACCTTTTTTTTTTTTTCAAAACATAGTGTCATTCAATACCAAACTCCAATCCGAACCCTGGCTGGTGTAGCTCAGTGAATTGAGTGCCGGCCTGCGTGTGAACCAAAGGGTCACTGGTTCAATTCCGGGTAAGGGTGCATGTCTGGGTTGCAGGCTGGGTCCCCAGTAGGGGGCACAAGAGAGGCAAACACACACTGATGTTTCCCTCTCTTTCTCCTTCCCTTCCCCTCTATCTAAAAATAAATAAATGGAATCTTAAAAAAAAAAAACCCTCTAATCTGAGACCTAGCCTTGCATTTGATAACCTGGCCTCTGTCTACTTCCCTAGAACCTCTCCTTCCAGACCCCAGTTCCAGTGGAATGATCCAGAATGCCAGTCCTCTGACTGTTTCCTGGAAATTCTCTGCATTCACTGTCTCCAGCCTTTGCACATGGCCTTACCTCTTTGGTGAATTGTCTCTCTTAAAGTCTGCCTTTTTAGTTCCCGCTCCACCATTGCAGTCTCCATGAAGCCTTCTTGCCAATGCTTGTAATCCTTCTCTTACTATGCTGGCCAAGTTGCTCACTGCCTCTTATTTTCTTCCCATTTAGTGGGTGAACCCACTTCAACTATTATACTTGCATAGTGTATTGCAATGTATTCATTTAAATATATGTGTTTCTAGGTGGGTTGTGAGTTGTGTGTATTGAGAATCTTGGACTCTGAGGAGCCTACTATAATAAATATAGTTTTTAAAAATTGTGTCAGGCTTTGGCCATAGCTACTACTGTTGGCAAGGTTAGTCTGCTGCTGTCACTTTGCTTTTATTTATCTTTGCTTCTGCATTTACATGTATATTGTTCCTCAGTATCTGCAGGGGATAAGTTCCAGGACCCCCGCAGATACCCAAGTCTGCAGATGCTCAAGTCGCTTATATAAAATAGCACGTAACCCGTACATATCCTCTTGTATATTTTAGATCATCTCTAAATTACTTCTAATGCCAAATACATTGTAAATGCTATGTAAATAGTTGTTAGACTGAATTGTTTACAACAATGACAAGAAAAAGAAGTCCATACACGTTCAGTCTAGATGCAATTATGGTAGGCTTACTGCATGTATAGTACATGCCAGCAACAACATAACATCTAAAAATATATATTTTCATCCACCCTTGGTTCAATACATGGATGCTGAACCAATGGATTTGGAGGGCTGACTGTGTAACTTACCATATTACTTCCAAGCATGTAGACAGGAGACTTATAACCTTGAACAAAAAGAGATAAGGATGATAAGGATGTAAATAGATTTTTAGGAAAAAATACCTTTTGTTTTTTATGACTGATGGTTTCAATTTTCTACACAAAATTGGTGAGTTTATCTGCTGAGATAGAACAGAGGGAGATTAGGAAAAGAAATTAAAAGCATAGTAAAGAACAGAAATAGATTCTTAGAAAAATTAGACAAAGAAAGTTGTTCTAAAATGCGTTGGAGAACATACATTCTCAGTGATAAAATTTTCCGATATTGTAATTTTTCTCCTTAGAATCTCTTGGCATTCCAGGCGTAAGGATGGAGAAAGCAGGTAAAGGGACAGACCCAGAGCTGGTGCTGAGGGAAAACAAAGAAATCAAGAAACCTCTCAGAGGAGTTAAAAGTATGGCGACTTGAAATGAGAGGATGTTTGCATTGGGTTCCTATTGTTGCTTTCTTTAAGAGACTGCCACAAACGTAGTGGGTTAAAACAATAGAAATGTATTCTCTTACAGCTGTGAAGGCCGGAGGTATAAAATGAGTTGTATGTGGCTACAGTCAGGACTGGTTCGTTCGGGGGGATCCAGGGAGAAATCTGTTTCTCGCCTACTCCAGCTTCTGGTGACTGCTGGCTGCATCATTCCGATCTCTGCTCCCATCATCACACTGCTGTCTCTGCTCCTGTGGTAGCACCTCCCTCTACCTCCATCTTAGGGGCACACTATGATTACATCATCAGTCTTCAGAAGTCCCTTAGGTCTCCCTTCTTTTTGTTGTATGGTAAAATGAAATAAGATAAACCATAATTTGTGTACCCACTCTTGGTAATGTTTTCATTTAGGCTTGTTTTCAGCTATGAGTGACAGAAAACATTGCCAACAGTGGGTAAACAAATTGGGCTTTGTTTTTACCACAGAACAAGGAAAATGGATATGGTCTGACCCTGACATTGGTTCAGTGCCTCAATATTGTAAAAGTTTTGGCTGTCTCCTCTATGGCTCTTTGGTTTTTCCCTCATGGGTATGAAATGGCTTCCAGAGCTCTAGGCATAATACTTGCATTCCAAACAGTAACCAGAGGGAAACTTGGCCACAACCCACAGTTATCCCATTATGTTTTTAGAAAAATAATTGCTTCCCCAGAAGCCTTTTCTCTCCAGAAGATACTGCTTATGCCTCATTTATCAGAATTGGCGTGCAGAGCCACCACGAGATGCAAAGTAGATAGGAGAAGCAATAAAAGTCAAACTGTCCTACAAAGGAGGGGGGCAAGGAAAAAGAAAGAAACATGTTAATTAAGCAAGGATATCTTTCAAACCCACTTTTCATATAATCTTAGCAAAGCATTTAAAAGCATGAATTCTGAAGTCAGAGTGCTGAGTTCTAATACTATCTGTGTGAATACAGGAAATTATTAGATCAATCCCTTAATGCTTCAGTTTCCTCACCTACAGACAAATAATAAAAGTCTCTCATCGGGTTATGTGATGACCAGAGAAGTTAGCTTGTGTTTAGAACAGTACCTGACATATGACAAGCACTATATAAGTTTATATCTGATTTTATTGTTGTTCCTACCAAAACCCTCATAGAGAAGGCTGCAGAAAGTAGGGGGGCAATAAGAAGCAGCAAGGTTGAAGTTTGGCCGATAGGAAGTAGCAAAACTGGGAAATTAAAAAGATTGTCTTCTTCTCCCTTCATCTTCTCTTTCATTCCTGTCCATAACTTTCTCAGGCTTCCACTGCCACCTAGATGGACATCCACCACCCTCACATTGCACCAATCGGTCTACGAATAATTCTTTAAATCCTCACCTGAGGATATGGTTACTGATTTGAGAGAGAGAAAGAGAGGCAGAGACAGAGAGATAGAAATGAGAGAGAAAGAGAGAGAGAGATTGATTGTCTCCTCTATGGGTCCCAAACAGGGAGGGACCCGCAACCTAGGCATGTGCCTTGATTGGAAATCAAACCCACAACTTTTGGTGTATGGGATGACGCTCCAACCAACTGAACTACTCGTCCAGGGCCACATATTTTTAAAAGTGTATCTAATGGGTTAGGGACTGGGAAAGAATGGTAAATAAGCCCTGCTGAGAGGATGCTTATCATTCAGTTAGAAAAATATTAAAAATACAATTAAAGAATTGTAGTTCCTATGTGCAAAAATTAAAAAAAAAATCAGTGTTTCATGAGTACATCCTAATCTTAGGGGCCAGAAAAGACTTGCCTGAGGAAGTGAAATTTATGCTAAGACCCAAAATTCGCAGAGGACTTAGTCAGGTAGAGAACTGGGGTTGGGCTGTACAGGGGAGTGGAGAGTCTCAAGGGAACAGCAAGTGCAAAGACCTAGAGGGAGGACAAGGGTTGTGTTCGAGAAGCTATGGCCTCTGTCTTTCCTTTTTATCTGATTGAAATGTCTCTGTCAGGTGGTTTCCACTTCTTTTGCACTGTTCCCATCATTACAAATTAACAGGTAGCTAAACCCTAACTGCCCAGGCCATCTGCAACTTCACAATTCTCCTTTTTCAGTTTCCCTGAAGCAAAAAGACACCAATAAGTTAATCTACACTGAAGTGTTAGCTAGGTATACCAATGCTTACTTCATAAAGAGTGACTTCTCAATAAGTGGGGATTTAGGTTCTCTGAATGGGAATTTCTTTGCTGTAGGGAATTGGAGATGTTATTTATGCCCAATAAAAATCACATCATCTGAAGGTAAATTTGTGATCACATCATGCGTTTTGGCACCAATAATGACATGTTGAACTTTATAATTTACTATTGCTGGAACATAATCATTCTGTATTCATGAACAGAATTAAGCATTTATAATATTTCCTTTTCCTGAGAATCAAAACTTTGAAACCCTGCTTGGAAATATGGGTTTTAATCCTTAGGAGTTGACTATATTAAATACAAAAGCAGAATTTTTTCTTTTCTTTATCGCTGAGCTTTAACTTACAACCAGATCCTCCTGCTGAACCACTTGCTTGCTTAGCCGCAATGTGCTTTTCGCTTTGCTCCGGAGCTCCCGTGTAGCTGGTGAGTGCTGGGAGCTGACGCCTGCTGACCCCTGCTGTCACTTTCATTTGCTCCTGTTGGAAAAAGACAAGTTTCAAATCTTGTAATGTCATGTCTGACCATAAATACATGATGCAAAAGCCACATTTCTGAGTATCCAAAGGTTACGGAGAGCCTCGAGGACTCTAAGTAGTCAATGCGGATTCTTCAAGATGAGCTCATTAAATTAACGTGGAATGCAGAAGCATTT
>PVKM010032796.1:0-16247 GCA_004027735.1 Carollia perspicillata
AGCAACACTGCCAGGGCTAGAATTGATATATCTTGACATTACCAATATATGTTTTTAAAGATTTTATTTATTTATTTTTAGAGAAAGGGAAGGGAGGGAGAAAGAGAGGGAGAGAAAATTCAACATGTGTTTGCCTCTTGCGTGCCCCCAACCCTGGACCTGGCCTGCAAACCAGGCATGTGCCCTGATGGGGAATCAAACCAACAACTTTTTGGTTTGTAAGCCAGCACTCAATCCACTGAGCCACACCAGCCAGGGTGACATTACTAATATTTTTATTAATGAAAAATAATCTATCTAGCTAACCTGCTCTTATTATTTTACATGTGACTTTTAGAAGTTGCTAGCGCAGCAGTTTGGCAAGACATACACATACTTCATGCTCCCTCAATTCTTCATGAGTTAACAGATTTTTCCTACTGTTTCTCTTGTCTTTTGCATGTTTTCTTCTTCTTTTTTTTAACGCTTGCTAGGCATTGTCAATCTTACCAATTATATTCAGACTTTGTTCTATGAAGAGATTATTTATTACATTGGAAAAGCTATCCATCTTTCATCATTGAGTATACTGTTCATGCTGGTTTTGTTTTTTTTTTTTAAAGATTAAAAAATTTATTTGTAGAGGGGAAGGGAGGGAGGAAGAGAGGGAGAAAACATCATTGTGTGGTTTCCTGTCCTGTGTCCCCAACTGGGGACCTGGCTCCCAAACCAGGCATGTGCCCTGACTGGGAATCGAACCAGCAACCCTCTGGTTTGCAGGCTGGCACTCATCCACTGAGCTACACCAGCCAGGTTTTTCATATATGGTTTTAAACTGTATAGGTAGTTTCCTTGGTGCTTATTTTGTTGAGTGTTTTTATCATTAAAGGCTTTGAATTTTGTCAAAGTTCTTTCTGTAATAATTGAGATGATCACCCAGCTTTTTTCACTTCATTTTCTCGATGGGGTGTATTATGTTAATCAATTTTGCCTCAGTGTTCATAAAGGATGTTGGTCTATAGTTTTCTTTATTTAAACATTTTTATTAAAGTACAATTAACATACAACACATTAGTTTTGGGTGGTTTGATATTGATGTTCCTTACAATGTGATCTCATCAATAATCTAGTAACCATAACTTCCAGTTATAAAATAAACCTCAGGACGGAGTGTAGAGCCCAGGGAATACAGTCAATATATGGTTTTCTTTTCTTGTAGTTTCTTTGTCCGGCTCTGGTATCAGGGTTACACTGGTCTCATAGAATTAGGAAGGAGTTCCTCCTCTTCAATATTTTGGAAAAGTTTGAGAAGGTTTGGTATTAGTTCTTCTTTACATTTTTATTCATCAATTTTCTTTAGAGAGAGACAGGAATGGGGAGAAAGGGAGAAAGATCATTTTGTTGTTCCACTTGTTTGTGTATTCATTGGTTGCCTCTTGGAGGTGCTCTGACCTCAGTGGATGGGGATGACGCTCCAACCACTGCGTACCAGCCGGGGCAGTTCTTTCAATGTTTGGTAGAATTCACCCCTGCAGCCATCATGTCCAGGGCCTTTTGTTGGGACAGTTTTGATGACTGATTCAATCTCTTTACTAGTTATAGATCTATTCATGTTTTCTATTTTTTTCATGATTTTGCCTTGATAGATTTTGTGTTTCTGGGAATTTGCTCATTTTATCTAGGTTATCCAGTTTCTTGGCATGCAATTATTTATAGTGCTGTCTAATAATCCTTTTATTTCTGTAGAACTAATTGTAATGTCCTGATTCTCATTTAAGATTTTAGCAATTTGAGTCTTCTCTGTTTTTTATTTTTAGTCCATTGAGCTATACTTTTGTCAGTTTTGTTGAGCTTTTCTAAGAACTAACTTTTGGTTTTATTTATTTTCTCTATTGATTTTTCTATTCTCTATTTTGTATTCCTGTGTTCTAATCTTTATTATATCCTTCCTTTTGGTAGCTTTGGGTTCAGTTTGCCCTTCTTTTTCTAGTTTCTTAAGTTGTAACGCTAGATTGTTTGAAATTTTCTTGTTTTTTTAGTGTAACTGTTTATAGCTGTAACTATCCCCCAGCTCTGTTTTCACTTTCCCGTGAGGTGTCTTTGCTTCATCTCTCTAGTCCTGTCTAAATTCTTCTTGTGACTGTTTCTTCAGCCAGTAGTTGCTTAAAAAAGTATTGCATGATTTTCACAAAATATATGCTTTTTAACACTTTTGTTTTTGATTTCTACTTCATCCCACTGTGGACAGAAAAGATACTTCACATCATATCTCTATTTTAAAATTGATTGAGACTTATTTTGTGGCTTAATGTAAGGTCTCTACCTCCAAACACACAGCATGTACTATTTATGTGCTGTACTCAGTCCTGCTTCGTGCACTATCCGTCAGCGATCCCCTGAGGAACCAGAACCATTTCAAAGCCCTTCTAGCCTTACGTTGTCACATTCCCTCCCTGGAAGGAAGACCACTGGTTCCCAGGTGGGTGTGTTTTTGTGAATCTAGCAAGATGAGTTACTGAGTGTTTAGTGCGACAGAGTAGCACTGAGAAATCAAGTGTCGTTCTTGATTTCTTAGCTATAGGACATCTTCAAGAAATGAAAATGGTTCCGTTAGCCTATGCTTGGAATATTTGCACAGCATTTGTTCTTAGAAGTATATGGTGAATATAATCAATATACTGTATTATTCAAAGTTCCCTAACCCAAGGAACTTATCATAAGATGCCATCTAACATGTTGTTGAATTAGTCTGTGAATCAATGGATTCTCTACAATACAATTGAATTAGACATTTGAGAAGGGTGAGTGACAAGAAACACCTATGAAATTACAAAACAGTGAGCGATGCAATCAATCCAGGTAGAAGATGCATTTTCTGAGCTCACAACACAACTTTTAATTACTGTGTCAAAGGTATCTGTTTATATGCCTGTCTCTATGTTGAGTCTATGATCTCCTCAAGTACACAGACTTTATCTTACTCATCTTTGTTTGTGTCTGGCCAACAGTAAATACTAAATTTATGTCTCAGTAAAAAGATGAATGTTTCATATATAGTGTACACACACAGAATTACTTATTTAGAGCACATAAACATAGCAAACATATTTTGAGCAAGACCATTAGACCATAAAACAGCGATGGTCTTTGTAAATGACTCTGGGGACTAACCCTGGAAGAGAGCAGGGGTGGAAGTACTGTGTGAAGGGCGGCAGATCAGCATCGGTATTCACTGTATGATGTGCACACAGTGCAAACAGCAGTGTTAGTAACAGAGCACCTATTTGTGCCCTGCACACAGGACAATCACTTTGAGGTATCTATCATAAAATGAAGGCAGTGCAATTATTTATGTCTGCATGTAAACCTTTGTTTACAACTGTCACTCTCTCCTAAATGTGTGGTCTAAGATAAAATGCTGTTTTGGATTCAATTTTTTAAGTAATGAAAAGGAAAATATTTCCACAGATGAAATAAGAAATTCATCACCCACTTATTGAAGTTTTATGGACAGAATGTTTACAGTAGACATATTGCCGAGTTTAGGAATGAGGGCAGAGACCACAGATAAGATTTCATCTGGGACCATGTGTCCAGAAGGGCCATTCTTGAAAACTTGGGAGTACATGGAATGAGGGAGTTACAGGGTTGTGTTGCCAAGGATGCCAGGAGATACTGTGTGAACAGAAAAGATGTTTGTGCTATGACTCAAAAGTAGCCTTTTAAAAAGTAACATTTTCCTGGAAGTTTGGAAAATTAAGTAGTTTAGATAACAGATGGTAACTATAAAACTTACATTGTTTTGAAACTATTATTCCACAACAATAAATAATTAGACAGTTCTCTCTTCTTTTTAGTTCTTTTAATTCTCTGGACTTGTGTGCACATAATTTCTTTTCCACACTCCTGTGCTCCCACCTCCCAGGGATACTAATGAGGGCTGTGTCCAGGATCCTGCGTGTGATGCTCTTCTCGCCCATCTTGGCCCTTTTAGGCCATTGCTTGTCCTGAGAAGTGTGTAAAATCAGTCTTCAGTACAAATACCTATAAAATGGACATAATAATTGTCCCTGCTTCATCTGGCAAGTGGGAGCAGTAGGTGAGAAGAAGCCTGTTAAGGGCCTAAAAAGAGGATTTATCTCAAAGTGAGCTTGGCGTCGGGCCTGGATTCTTATTTCAAAGCAGAATGGGCAGTGCGTCCAAAGGTAGGAAAATGATCCTCTCTTCCGCCATCTTGTGTCCATTCTGGGAATAACACCGGAGTGGAAGTCACCAGAAAAAAAAACTTGTCGACATCTAGTGGTTATTTTGGGAATAACATCGGAGAAGAGGTCCCTCTGCTGCCATCTAATGAGCATTTTATGAATAACAACTGAGTGGAAGTCACCAGGAAAAGCTCTTTTTTCCAAAGGCTTTGAAGCCTATAAAGAATGTATCCGACATAGGGCATGCCACAGCTAAGAGTAGTGGTGCCCTGGAAGATGCCCACTGGAATGTGGAGTTCTCAAGGTGAAACCTGATGCAGTACCTGGTACACCATCAACTGCTTTTCTCACTGGGCTGTTCCCATCTGTATGCCTTATGCCAGCCTCCCTTCTTGCCAGAGGTGGTCCTGGGAAAAGGTGGGTTAGGAGAGTACTGGATTTCTCCATTCCGGCTCCAGCCAGTTTGTGAGGGGCAGAGAGGTTTTCTGAGGAAGGAGACAGTAGAGACCTTGGGGTGAAATCTCCATCCTGGATCCATCCCATCTTGTGATGGGCAGCTTGGGTGCCTGGGATAACGTTCGAGGAGAGACTGGAAGTGAGTTTTCCACCCCTGCTTCAGCCAGTGTGTTCTGGGTAAATGGGCAAAGAGAGACCGGGATGCATTTTTCCATCTCAGCTCCAGGCAGGGTGTGAGGGGCAGCGTGGGTTTTGGGGTAAGGTGTCAGGAGAGAGCTGGAGACAAATTCCGCATCCCAGCTACAGCTAAGTCTGTGAACAGCAGACTAGGTGGCTGGACCAGTTTCCTGGGTACAGGTCCTCTGGGCCCAATTTAAGTGAGTACTTCCTATGGGACCACTTTTCAAGAACACATCCTCCTGACTGAATTTGGGAGTGCAGTACTTCTGGTCCCAGTGTATTCGAGACTATTAAAGAATATTTTTCATTCTGTGTATGTATTATGATACAGCACCATGCAATTTTCGGATGCTCAAGTTGTTTCACATTGGCACAGCAGCATTCCTTTCATGCTGGTCTTGGCATCGAAACACCTTGCTCTTTTTAACATTTTTTATCAATAACATTTCCCTGGTGGGAGGAGGGGGTGGATTAACATTTCCCTGGTGCACTTGGTACTTTTGCTTCCCCAAAACTAAAAGTAGTGATTTTTTTCAAGGAGCCTGGGGAATAGTGTTTAGAAATGGAGGTTTCGTACCTGTAGTTCCCATTGAGTGCCCAGAATTGTGTCTCTCCTCTGATATTTCATATTTTTAACTTTATTCTCCTACCGAAAAACCACATTTTTTCCCCTGAGACATCAGTGTATGAGCGGGGACCCATAAAATTCTGGAATTTATTTATAAAAAATTGTATACTTATTCTTACATGTTTAAACTTCAGTCACCTTCAAAGTGCTCTCCTTTTGATGGAGTACACCTATTGAGATGTGTTTTCAACTGCTCAAAACTCATCAGTTTTGATGCCTTTTAGTGCTTCTGCAATGTTTTATTTCATCTCTGACACATGGGCAAAATGTTTCCCTTTGAGGACTTTTTTCATCCAGTGAAACAAACAAACAAACAAACAAACAAAAAGGTCGCTGGGGTGAGATAAGGTGAATGAGGAGGGTGGGGCACAGAGGTCATATTGTTTATGGTCAAAAACTACTGAACACTCAGTTCAGTGTGGGCAGGTACACTTGTAAATCACCCATCAAGAAATGGACAAACACATTGAAAAAGTCTTCAAAAACAATTTCACAAGCCAAACACAGCCTCTTACAACACCACCAGCTGCTACACTGACACAGTCCAGCTCCTAGACACTCACCTAGCGGGGGAAGCCTGTGCTCAAGGGTCCCACCCTTCAGAAGGTTAATTCCAGGGTTTTTTTCGTCCCAGCCCTCACGTCTTGTCATTTGCTCACTCGGTTCTACATGCAAAATGATTGCACCACAGAGAGATTTTCCTTTGGATGGAATCTGATTCGTTGGCCTTTCCTATACGTTGTTATAAGGCATTTCTTATCACCATGTTTTAAGCTTTATCTCTTTATTTTTACAATAATATTTGTGTTGTTTTTTCTTTGACAGCATTCTAATCCAAAGTAATTTATGACTTTGTAATTTGTAATTTGTACTTTGACAAAGTAATTTATGAATGTCGTGAGGATGAGCCCTGGCTGGTGTAGCTCAATGGATTGACCGCGGGCCTGCAGACCGAAAGGTTGCAAGTGTGATTCCCAGTCAGGGCACCTGACTGGATTGCGAGCTAGGTCCCTGGTGGGAGGCTCATGAGAGGCAACCTCACATTGATGTTTCTCTCCTCTCTTTCTCCTTCCCTTCCCGTTCTCTAAAAAATAAGTAGATAAAATCTTTAGAAAAAAAAGAATATTGTTAGGTTGAGATGTAGGTATTTTTCTTTCAATTAGTAGTTTATTGGCCAATGGAGTTTTTACACATTCCATGTTTACCTGAGATCTGAAAATTTGTTTTGTCACACTGTAAATGCACAAATATAAAATGCTCACATTGTCTACTTTCACATCTGCTCTTATATGTCTCTGTACCTTTTTTTAAAAAAAGATTTTATTTGTTCTTAGAGAGAGGTGAAGGGAGAGAGAAAGAGAGAGAGAGAAACATTGATTGGTTTCCTCTCGAAAATGCCCTGACAGAGGGCAGGTCCAAACCCAGGCTTGTGCCCTGATCAGGGATTGAACCAGTGACTTTTTGCTTTGTGGGACGATGCCCAACCAAATGAGCCACACTGGTCAGGGCTGTCTCTGTACTTTTGAGGTGATCATTCACTACATCAGACTCTTCTAATCAAATGCACATTTATATTATTATTTAATTAGTATTGTGAGAAAACAGTTATTTTCCTAATACTACATTTTCTGTCTGTAAAATTAAGAATACTTTTGGAGAATACTCTTTTACACAAAATTCTGAATCTTATTCAGAAGCTTCATAAAAATCGGTTTGAGCAGTATGGTATACACACACACATAAGGAGACTATAATATTTTCAAAATATATTTCCATTAACCAGTAACATTTACAAAGATAGTCATAACATTATAACTGCATAGTGTTATGTGGTATTTTATATGAGGAAAATGGAAGATTTTTATTTTTATGTTTGTATTAGAGGTGTGAAACTTCATGAAACACTTAGTACATTTGCAATCATGTTCTGCACCAGTGAACACAAGTAATTTCATTGTGAAGTCAAGTAGGAGGAGTTTGCAGCTCCTGAACTACCCAAATCATGAAAATTTGGATCGGGAATACCAGTGCATGTAGTGAAGTGTTGGACAAGACTTCTAATAAAGATGTTTCTAACAAGTCACTAGCAAGCTGTGTTCCTCAATGCTCGTTCAGGAAATAGAAATCATACCCATTCTGTAATAGAGGCAAGGACTGTCTGACCAGGCTTGTAATAAAGATGTTTTTAGCAAAGCACTTGCAAGTTGGGTGAAGCACAGTACTTTTTTTCAAGGAGTGGAAGTCATACTCATTCTGTAATACAAGCAGTGAAGTGTTTCACAAGATTTATAATAAAGATGTTTCCAACAGGCTACTTAAAACTGCATTCAGCACAGGGTTCTTTCCTTGAGTGGAAGTGGAGCCCATTCCGTAATGGTCCACAGACGGTAATAACAATGTTTCTTTATCATAATGTTCTTTTAGCATGTTTTCACAGATTAAAAGATAAGGCTTTATAAATGTGTTAGTAATACTCATTAAATATTAAACACAACAAATCAACAATCTCGATTGGTTTATATTGTCCTACCTATTTATGGAATGGATCCAATGTATTGGCACATAGTGTAAGTACTAGTGTACAATTATGTTCATCTTGGTGAAACATTTTTAGTATGTATTAAAAACATAATATATATAGACCAACAGATGAGTCTGAAATTTCACTTTGGAATCAAAGCCAGAGATTTTTTGCAATTCTATAAATATAACATAATACTCTTGGCCTATTCAATGAATTAAAACTTAGGAAATTATTCGCATTGTTAATTTTATTTTGTAAATTATTTAAATGTGTAGCAGAACTGTGTATACTTTGGTGATTATAATTCTGCACCTAAGTTTACTGAGTCAATGGAGCATCAGGAAATGCATGAGATTGTGCTAATAGGTGTTTAAAAGCAAGTCTCTCATTAAAGAAAGTATGGTTGCATACAGCACGTTTAATTTTTATTCAACTCTAGCTTCCTCATTCCTTATTTTTATGACAGCTTAATTCATGAAGCACTAGTAGATAAAATTAATAAGATATTCACATATATTTCTATCATGAATTTGAGAATCACAGTATTATGATAGAATTTCCTTGTATTATCCATATTTTGACAAGATAATAATCTGAACTTTTATGGCTTTCAATGTATGAACTTCCATGGATAGCGAACAATATCCTCTTTTATGTGTGAATGTTTATATTTAAGAATAATGACTGGCATTTATTGAAAGCTTACTGTAAGTCACAGTGATAAACTATGCAATGATGTAATCAGTATGACAATGACCTCATTTTATAGATAAGGGTCTCAGAGTTTAAGGAAATGTGGGTGTGGCTTATACAAAGAGTACAGTTGGTAGAGTCATAAATTTGGGTATGACATAAGTGATCTTTTTATCTAAAGGTTTGTTTGTATCATATGTTGTTCTAATATATTTCTCTAACTAAGAGGAGAGTTTATGCCTAAACACCATGATAGTTTTGGTATGTAACTGGCTTGGGAGCAGTGTCTTCCTTGATCTTACCCACTCTTAAGATTCCAGGGATAAAATTAATGGTTAAAGTTACTGATAGGTGCCTTCAAAACATTCTGGGCCAAGATTGGAGAAAACTCTTTTCAAGTTCCTACTGAATGAACAAGTCTGGCTGTTTGTAGGGGGGGTCCATCAGCAGAGCTCCCCTGGCCGCTGTGGATGAGAATAATTCTACCCAAACCTGATCTGATTGGGGAGGAAGGCTGACCAGTCTGTCAGAGGAGAAAGGTGTTTAGCCCCTCTCACAAAGGGCTTTTATTGAGTTTAACTTGCATAGGGATGCATATCAAAGAAAGGAGGCATGGTTTACAGATAACATTTCTGGGATCATGGGGGTCTTTTGAGTCAGGGTCTGATAGACAGGATGATGCCAATAGGCTATAAAACCTTGGGAAACAAACTTATTTTGTGGTTGGACCCTGAACATTTAAATTGAGGAGATTCTTAGCAAAGCAGTTTTCACAGGACTTTATGCATTCTTTCTTAGGCCTGATCGCCCTGCTCCGGGAACCATTGGTTCTGGCACAGGGCTGCATCCCCCTTCGTCATTGTTTCAGGCCTGAATCAGGTGGGGGAAGCAAGGCAGCCAGGAGACTAGGACACTTTTTACAGATAGAATGAGGATTCAGGCTATGATAAAGCCAAGGGGTGAAGGTTTTTTGTCCCTTCTCCACAATCCCCTAAGTCCTTCCCTGATGGCCCCTTCATGACTGTGCCTGTCTTAGGTTGTCCCTCCCTTGAGGTATCGTATCTGTCATTGGCTAACCAGTCATTTGCCCAGGGCCAAGCAGGATGAAGTAAAGGGGGCAGAGGCTGTGTTAGGAGGATATGTTTTATGTCCTTAGTGACTTAGGGTCCCAAGGTCCCCTGGCCGTGGAACCTTTTCACCTGTCCGAGGTGTTATAGCTTCTGAAACCAGGTAGGACAGTTCTCGAAAGCTGTTAAGGCCTTTTGTGCCAAAAGTAAATAGGAAAATGTCGCTTAGGACCAAATCTCCAAGTCATCAATCGGTTGCAATAGTGTGTTGGGAGTGGAAGGGACATAGTTTCTTTACAAGTGAATTCTACTTTCCCATTAAAAATCTTATTTTAAACATGCTCCAAAAGTTTGAGGATTCCCGCTGCTTTGGAACTTGGGAAAAGGGCAACATAGCATGAAGCAGACTTATCTAAATCTAGATTTAAATCTACTCAGCTTCCAAGACACACCTGATGATGCTTGCCTGGATGTCTTCTCAGGAGCTGTTTGAGGGACTTAGTAGCCTAAGTGTTAGTCTAAGCAGTTTACATGCATGGATTTCCTTCTCCTTTTAATAAATGGTATTTTCTGCCAAACATGTATTCACCTGTTCTTAATGCCTCCAAGCCTTTGTGGACCCCTGGGCATACTGTTTACTCGACTAAAGCTTTCCCATAATTGGAGTCCCAAATCTTATAGTAGAAGCAGGCAACACAAGAGACTAAATGCAGTACCTCTAATTTTTAAATCTATTTTTAACCTGTAAGTTTATGATTCAAATTAGTCATCTTCACACTGTACTTTGAAGAGTGGGTTTCATGGAAGTGATTCACGGGAAACAGGAATATCTGGGTCTGTCACAGGTGGGCACAGGTAACCAGGTTCTTGGTCATCGGGACAAAGAATTGAACCAAACACCCAGAGTTTATAGCAGAGAACATGGGAGCAGGCCAACTCCAAGCAGAGATTGACCTCATGGGCTGGAGGGACTCTATTTTTATAGGGCGGATCCTTCCTGGCTAGTTTTGGTAGGCTTTTACTGTGCATGTACAAGTAGTTGTTTACTTTAAAGCTACTGCACATGTGGTCTCCCATGATTTTCCCTGATTGGCTGCCAGGGAAGGGCGTTCCACAATGTTACTGAATTTACCCCTCCTTCTCCTGGGATCCCCCTGTACTAGGGTCGCCTTTCTCATTGCCAGAGAATTATAGCTCTCCATGTTAGAGACTGGTGAAAAGGAAAGGAATTGTTTATTTAAGTTATACAGACTTAAGAGTAATGACTTAATGTCTTCATCAAAATCCCAATGTCCCTTAAAACACCCACAAACACACACAGTCCTTCCTTCCCCTCTTTGCCCAGTCTGGGATACCGTATCTCAGGAAAAGAAATAGAAGTCTGTGGCTCAGGCAGCCCCTGGTTCTTCCCAGTAATCCGTGCTTGGCTGATAGGCCTCCCTCGGTTCCTGGCACCATCAGCTGTGTCGCCGTCAGATCTCCAGTTAATCCAAAGTCATGTGGCGTCTTCCCATGGCCCATTGGTAAAAGTCCTTTCTCCTTTTTCTTCCAGGCAAAGTCTCTCCTGTTTCCTAAGCCATGTGGCCAAAGGCAGCACCCCAAAGCTATGGGGTCCTCACTCTCACCAAAACTGTGGGGGTCCCCCATCAAAGCTGCAGGGGTCCCCACTATGGCAAAGCTGCATAGTTCTCCCCCCCGCAAAGCTGCGTGGCAGTTCTCTGCTAAAGAGGATTCTCTCTGCCGCATGGTGACTCTCCCTCACATGGCTGTGGGAGTCCCCACTCTGCCAAAAGCACGTGGTTCTCCCCTTAATGGCTGCCGTGTCTGGGTTTATATCCCCATGCCAATCTTCCTCTGCAGCCCCATTTCCGACTCCTCCCACAATTGGCTACACTTGCCGGGACTCCCATATCCTTCTAGCTTTACTGGGCTGCCATAATGAGTCTGGGCAGGCATGGCCCCATGGTGTAGAGCCAAACATCTCCAAGCTCTCACGCAAGCTCTGTAACCAGGGGGAGTTGCCTCCCAGTTACATCTTGGGTGGAAGTTCCTCCCTTCTCTCTGGCTCAAAGCATGGCCACAGCTATTTAACATATCTATGAAACCAGTTAAAGGTTACAGATATGTTAAATGACCTTCAGAGGTTATCTGCAAAACTGGTGCTATGCAAAACAACTTAATGGCCCTGCTTCAAGTATCCCACCCCCCAGCTCAGACTTGTGGGGGTGAGGACATCCCATGTTTTTAATATTTCCTGGACACCCTGAGTTCTGGGCCCCCATTATAAATCCTTCTTTTGGGGGCCCCTTGGCTGCAGCCTCTTACAGGTCTATAGTGGATGCTGTGTTGTGCTGCTCAGATCCCTTTCAGAACTAAAGGATTTCCTCCAGTAGCTGGTGGGAGTGCTGCTCGACCATAACCGCCAGCTGTCAGCCCTCTCTGGGACTTGCTTACGGCTGTCCCGATATATGAGTCGGTCCCCATACGAGCACCCCATAAGGACACTGAGGTCTTGCTGTGACTGTGTGATTCCTGCCGCTCGATCCTGCTTTTCACATTTCCTTCACAAGTGCTGATGCCAGAGCACCTGCATGCTAATTTCTTACAAATTCCTTCATAGTAATTTCTTCTCAAGAGTCAGCCTCAGGGAACTCGACCTACAGCAAAATCAATTATAGTTGCTCTGCTTTTACCCTTTTTCCATATTGGATATTTGTGTAAGATTTCACTTAAAGCAAACCAAACTACAAACTTTGGAAGTCACTTGTCTAACAAGTGACTTTTCTAACAATGAAACAAATACTTCACCTTGTAAGAAAACTTATCATTACGGTTTTATGCAAGATCCATTTGTTTGAGTTAATCTTTCCAAATCAATACCTAAGGAGTGTTTTTCCTGTGCAATTGGTTCTTTTTAGCCTTTTTGTTTTTTGTATTTACATGTATACTCATATGCTTTTAAAAGTTGAAAATAGCCCTGGCTGATGTAGCTCGGTGGATTGAGCGTCAGCTTGCAAAGCAAAAGGTTGTGGGTTCCATTCTGGGTCAGAGCACACGACCGAGTTGTGGGCCCCAGTAGGGGGCGAGCGAGAGGCAACGATTTGATGGTTCTCTCCGTTTCTTGCTTTCTCCCTCCCTTCCCCTCTCTCTAAAAATAAAATAAAATCTTTAAAAAAAGCTGAAAATAATATATTAAGTAGTAAAATCATGAATGTTTTTTATATTACATATGTAAAACCACTAACATATAAAAGAAGCAATCATGACAGACCAGAGAAGGGCATTCAGCAGATGGCACGTATTCTCAAATATTTTATGTATCTGATCCTATCTCCATCTCCCACCCAAAGAACTTTAAGAGTTTGTCTTAAACTATGGTATAAATAAGTATATTATATAGAGAGTTTTCATTCATTAAAAAAAAGTTCTCATTAAAAAATATACCATCAACTCATTAACCTCTTGTAATAGAGGAGTAAACCAATAACAGAAAAGGTTAATTGTCATATGATAAAAGTCACTGTAGTCTGTGGTGCTTTGGAAAACTAGCAAGGAAATGATCAACTAATTAAGTTGCTGAAAGTTTAAGTAATAACATTTAGCTGCTAAAAAGAGAATTCAAGTTTAATGAGCATATGAATGACGAAGTTCTGGATTTTAGTAGGCTCCTGTAGAGCTCACTCGGCAATTCTAGTTTATGCAACAGTCAAGAAGAAACACAGCTCGGATGCAGAGGCTGATTTTAAATTGGGTTTTCCTACTTACTACCTTATTGCCTGGGAAACTACCCACACAGCAGGCCTTGGCTTCCTGTGCCAGCAATGTGGATAAGGAAAATAAATAAGCTCTATCCTCTCTTAAGTCGTGTTGTTGCTTTGGCAATTTCCAAATTTGATGTGGCAGCAATGAACTGATGAGTTGAGCATGATGTAGGCAGTCAGAAGAGAGGCTCGGAATGCAGAGCTGTGAAAGAATATTATTTATTAGAGAGAATAACAAAGTATTTTATATATACATATTTATGTGATTTAACATTTATTATCTGGGCTACTACACATTCTGGTAATGAATTTATTCTGGAGCCTAAGGTACCAAACTTAGATATTTGAGAATTCTTGCTCACAACTTCTAAGCTTTTTAAAAGATTAAAATTTAGTAGATAAAGGACTATTGAAAAATACTGGAAAAATATGAAATTTAGGTAGCACCAGTGACCATAAGCATTTTAAAATATCGTTTCTGGAGAAACAGTGATTTAGTCAAGCACTGAAAATACATGTTTATCAAGGCAAAAGGATTGAGAAACACAAATTTCCAGGTATAAAAACAGTCACAGGGATATAAAGTACAGCATAGGGAATACAGGCAGTAATATGGTAATAACTGTGCATAGTGCCCGATGAGTGATCACTTCATAAGTATGTAAATGTCTTATCACTATTTTGTACACCTGAAACTAATACAATATTATATGTCAACAGTAATTGGAAAATTTTCAAAAGAGAATACATTTTCTCCTAAAAATGGAAGTGTTTAATAGCAATACTGTACACAAGTAACAGCAATATTCTTCCGTCAAAGGTGCATAAACTTTATAAGTGACAACATATAAATTTATCCACTCTCTTTATACACAACAAGTATTTTTCTGAGCCCTAGAACTCTCAAGTACAACAAACTCTAGGTCTTTTCTGTTAATGCACAATAGGGAGAGCATGAATACATGAAGTCGATTTATTCATTGGACAGATATTTTGAGCACATATTATATGAGGTCTGTCCAGAAGGTGTCTAGCCATGTACGATGAAAAATAGAGACATTTATTGAAGAAGATACAAGATACAAGAAACATTGTATATAGGACGATGATGCCTCAGTCCCCTTCAGAGTAGGCACCTTGGGACTTCACACAGTTTTCAGAATCACCATTAGCTGCCCCACTGTATTTTCCTGAATCTCATAGATGGTCTGAAATCTCTTCCCTTTCCAAGGTGACTGTAGCTTTGGGAAAAGTCAAAAGCCACAGGGTGCCAAATCTGGGCTGTAGGGGGGCTGAATCACCTGGGTAATTTGATGTTTGGACAAAAATCCCTGCGCCAGACAGGATGCATGAGAGCAAGAGTGTTGTCATGATGAAGCTGCCAATCACCAGGTGTCCCTAGCAGTGGCCTTCTGAGTCATCTGTATAGTTTTTGCAGATGTTCAAGCTTAATGCAAAATTTGATGCAGATTCATTGCTGTACTCACTGATTTTGAATGCAATGGCCACACAGAACACATGCTCATTCAACAGTGTCTACCACTCCCACTGACTAGTACAGTGAAGCCATCATTGTTCATACATGTGCATTCCAGTCCACTCTCCTTGGCTGCCAGGTTACATCCATGTCACACAAACCATTCTCATTATATTAACAATGTTATATTCATAATGGCTGGACTTTTTCTAGACAGACTTCGTATGCCAGGCATTGTGTTAGGCAATGAAATCATGAATGAGATAGTCATGTCTTCCACCCTTGTGAAGCCTATTGTCCAATAGAAGCAGCTGACAGAAAGCTATTATAATACAGGATGACAAATGCTGAATAAGTACAGGGTTCTCTGATACCACACACAGTACAAAAACTGGATCTTAAAGCGTTGGAGAAATTTTCTGGGGGGACATGTCTATATTGAGGCATTCAGGTTGTGCACCTGTTGGTGGGGAGAAGTTAAAGAAGATAAAGCATGCACAGAATTCTGAGAGTCAGAAAGCATTTCTCTCTCATGGAACTGAAAAAATAATTCAGTGTAGCCAAGTCTTGGAAAGGGAGGGTGGTAGCATGGGGACATGTAGTATGCAAGAACCAGTTCATGAAGAGCCCTGCAAAACATATTAAGGAGTAAGGACTTTATCATATGGCCACAGGAATCCATCAAAAAGGTTTAGGACAAGGAGATCAAAGTTATGTTTTAGAAAGATGATTCTGACTCTAAAGTGGAAAATTGAAGGCAAAGAGACCAATTAGAATTCTGAGACAGCAGTCTAGGTGAGACGATGATGATGACATGAAGTTAGCAATACAGGGAATGCAAAGAAGTGGGAAGATGACCATTTTAGGAAGTAAAGTGTTTAGGAAATAGGCAGGGCTTGGTGACTGGTTATACGTGGGCACAGTAGGAGATTGTGTCATTTGCTGAGATTGGAAACAGAGAAAGAAGAAAGGGTTTGGGAGGATACTAAGTTTCTTTTTTGAACATACTGTATTTGAGGGACTAATGTTACTGTAAACGGTCAGTCTGAGCACTGGGGAGTCTCCCTCATTGGTTAAGATGATACCTCAGACAAGGGTTTAATCTCCAAAATATACAAAGAACTTACATGACTCCACTCCAAGAAGACAAGCAACCCAATTAAAAAATGGGCAAAGGACTTGGACAGGCATTTCTCCAAGGAGGACATACAGAGGATTCAGAGACACATGAAAAGATGCTCAATATCGCTAGCCATCAGAGAAATGCAAATTAAAAC
>PVKM010032797.1:0-15694 GCA_004027735.1 Carollia perspicillata
GCCTGTCATCCTTAGCGGGCATGAACTTCAATCTTTTCTCCTTAACCTTGAGACTGTGATAGACTCTGCCTAATACCTCTGACCTTTATCTACTGTGCTCTGCTTGCTTCCCCAGACTTTTAGCTTATGAATCAGCAAATACCATGAGGAGGAAAGCGATGAGACTAGAGGCTCATCTCAGGGCTTTTACCTTCTTTCTTGTATATTGGGCCTGCAAGTCCTGTTTTCTTGGAAGTCTGGTGCCTCCAAGTAGGTCTATAAGAAGTCATTCAGTCTTACTTGTTCTCAGCGGAAGAGTAGATGTGATTGAAGCTTGTTGTTTCATAGCTGAAAGTGAAAGCTGCTTTCACTTTCAGTCTTTTTACTTTGTTTATACTATTGTTTTTCTAAGGGATAGATTTTTGGATTGTCATGTTTATCTTTTTCTGTATGGTTTGTAGCATTGCTCTTGGGCTTCAAAATGCTTTTTAAAAGCCAAGTTTATAGAAATAGTCATCTAAATTTTCTTCCAGTGTTTTTGTGGCTGCATGTTTAATGACTCATTTTGGTGTGAGTTGGGAGGTAAAGCTCCAGCCTTGTTTTCTCCCACATAGCGAGGGCATTTGTCCATCACCAGTAACTCAGTAATCCGTCTGCTGTGACCATCAGAAATGTCATCTTCTTTTTAAGTGAATGGTGTCTCATTAATATTTTAATTCTCACTACTTTACTTACTAGGGAGGGTATATACATTTTATATATATATTTGTTGATTCTTTGCTTTTCTTCTTTAAATTTTCTGTGTTGTACCCATTTAAAAATTGTAATTATATATTTATGCTGATCTTTAACATTTCTGTTGGCATTTAAATCATTCTACATACGCCATTAATTTTTCACATCGGTTGTCTCAGTGCCTTATTGATCCGTATCAATAGTGTCGCTAGCGACTAGCAGCGCCTGGGGCACTCACCTGGGCCCGCACTGCCTATGCTGATCCCCGACAGAGCCAGTGTTGTGGGCGTGCTGGCCCTTATGGCTCTTTTTATGATTACAAGATACACCTTGGCAACAACTGTCAAAGAGCAGGATTTATTACTCACAGATTCTGGAGTGTGTGCGACATGCCTAGGGCCACCCAGCTGACCTTAGAGGGGGGTGGGGAGGGAGGGGTTGTGGGGGAGAGAGAGGGAGGGAGGGCAGGCCTGGGGTTCGGTGATTATGCGCATTTACATCTGGACTTTATCTGTTGTTTGATTCTAACAGTTGAAAACAAGTAACATTTATGTTATGATCACAGGGTAACGGATGTTAATTGAAGAATCGGTATGCCAGGCCTACCTTTTTCCCTGCAGTATCACATTTTTAAATGTTATGGCATATATTCACTCTATGTTTTCCTTTTTTCGTGTGTGTAAAACTTTAGCGGTTAGCCCATTATGCTCTTTGTTTTTTAAAAAGACCCATCTTAGCTTTTACAGATTGACTGTTGAAATTCGAAGGTAGTGTAGGCCTTACTTCGCCCTGGACGACATTGCACATATTAACACTTTGCAGGTGGGAAATTGCTGTACTTTTTGTTCAATTTTGTTTCCTTCTGTGAACCTAAACCTGCTCTGAAAAATACAGTCTTATTAAAACAACACCAGAAACACAATTTTGCAGATGGGTGTTCGGAGCCTTTGATCAGCTTGCATGCCGTTGATGTTCGAAAGACCACGAGGCGCATTCTCTCTGAATAACGCATGTGAAACCGAGTGCGCTAGGGGCAGCACAGAGCGGGAGCTGTTCGTTAGCCCGTGACTTGCAGTGTGGTGCGTGCCCTGGCACATCTTCCCGTGGGTAAACACTTTCTGTGCACATGGAAATCTCTTTAATTGACAGTTAGAGGCTTGGAGTAGGTGAGTGGACAGAGTGCTCAGGGGCCTTGCTCGAACCTAATGTTTTAGAGAACAGAAAGCTTAGGGGACTGATGGGTGGGTTCTCTCTGTTACAAATGTGGATGCTCTTTGATGGTGTTAATTGCCCAGATGGTTTGTTTCTTTCGCATTTGCATGTAGTTATTTTGCAGGAACAACGTTTGCATTGCAGGGATCTGTTGGTGTATTCATTCTGTTCATTTCCCTAATCAGCTAGATTTTTCCATTTATTAAAAGTTGAGCTTATAGATGGCTGAAGGAGTAACAGGTAAGCAAATTAGCAGCATTTTGAGTATTGTAGTGCACGGCACGGTTGGGTCGTCGTAGTCTTGCAAATGCATCAAACAATAACTGCTGCTGGCACAACAGGTGTCAATGACATAATGTCCACTGAGGCTGGGGATGGGGGAGGGCAGGGGACAGCTCTGGGCTCTTCTTCCTGAGAATAACTAGGGAGTTGCAGGAATGGACATTTTTGATCATGAGTGAGTGTGTGGAGGACAGAGGGGAGTCAGATGAGGAGGCAGGTGAGCTAGTGGGGGCCTTCTGCTGCTGTTGCTGCTGAGTGAGGGCCAGACTCAAGGGTAGCATCCTGAGCAGGAGAGGAGGGAGAAGGTCAGGTAGTGGAGACGCTGGGAGGACAGGGGGCTGGGAGGACAGGGGGTGAGTATGGTGCTGGCACGTGGATGTGTTAGTTTCCAAGGCTGATGTAACAAATTAGTACAAATGTGATGACTTAAGCAAGGGAAATTGATCCTCTCACATATCTGAAGGCTAGAAATTCAAAATCAAGGTGATAGCGGGTTTGTCTCCCTCTGAGGGCCCTAGGGGAGGATCCTTCCTACCTCTTTCAGCCTCTGGCGGCCCCAGGTGTTCTTGGCTTGTGGCTGCATCGCTCCAGTGTCTGTCCCCACCTGTACGTGGCCTCCTCCTCCTGTGTGTCTGTGTCTCAGATCTCCAGGATGACCTCATCTCAAGATCGTCAACTTACTATACCTGCAAAGACTGTTTCCAAATAAGGTCACATTCATAAGTACCAAGGATTAAGACTTGGACCTATCTTTTCTGGGGGGACACAATTCAACCCACAACAGCTAGTTAGTGGGTAGGTGAGGGAGAGAGGGTTGCGGCTGAGATACCTAAGTGGAGGGGATTCTTCTCAGATGAAGGCTGTTGGGGCAGAGTGTGCCAAGGGAAGGCCCTGAGCAGCTTTCAGGGACGAAACTAATCTTTAAAGGCTCTCCATTGCCTGTGATGCCATCTCTCGGGGTTCATCCCTGCACCCTGACTGGACATGACGATCGTAGCCTTCTGGTTGGTCTCCCACCTCTGGCCCCGCTCTCTCCCCAGCACTGCCACAGCGCTGTCGATGCCTTGCTGCTCTTCAACCACAGTTGATTTAATAGTACTTCATTGCAGCGTACCTTACATACGGGAAAGCGAACAGCTTCTAAACGAACAGCTGGGTGATCTTTGAGAAATCCATGCACCTGTGCAATCGCCCCACTCAGGAACGACACAGAACATGCTCATCTCCCTGGTGAGGCTCCTCTTACTCCATTCTGCTGAGTCCCTGCCCAGCACAGGCAGCAGCTGCTCAGACTTCTGTTCCTGCGGCTCGGTCTGGCCAGCATTGGGACTTCGGAGGAGTCACACGGTGCTCTGGGACCTGACTTCTTGCATGTGATGTAATGGTTTTGAGATTTACTCTTGTTCTGTGTGTATCACCAAGTTGCTTTTTTTCTCATTTTTAACAGCTTTTTTGAGGTATAATTCTGATATCATATAATTTATCCACTTGAAGTGTAGTACTAAATGTTTTTTGGCATATTCCATTATGAAATGTTTTAAATGTGGTAAAATTCACATAACAAAATTTCCCATTTTAACCATTGTAACCACTGTATAATACAGTGGTGTGTATTACATTCACAATATTGTATGAAGGTCACTGCTGTCTCGTTCTAAATCTGTTTCATCACCCCACGCAACCTATAACCACTAAGCAATAACTTCCCATTCCTTCCTCCCCTTAGTCACAGGAACCTCTAATCTCCCTTCTGTCTCTATGCGTCTGCTCATTCTAGATTTGTCACGTAGGTGGGATCATACAGCATTTTTCGTTTTGTGTCCGCCTTCCTCACTGAGCATAATGTCTTCAAGGCTCATGTGTCAGAATTGCACTCTTCAATTTAAAGGAATAATAGTCCGTTGTAGGCACACACCACATTTTGTTTATCCCTTTATCTGTTGAGGGAGACTTTGGTTGTCTCTACCTTTTGTCTGTTAGGGACAATGCTGCTATGAACATGGGTGAACAAGTATCTGTTTGAGTCCCCACTTTCAATTGCTTTGGGCCTGTGCTTTCTAGCAGAATCGCTGGGTCATACGGTAATTTGATGTTTAGCTTTCTTTTCGAGGAGCCACCAAGCAGTTTTCCCCAGTGGCCGCACCATTTTACATTCCCACCAGCAATGCACAAGGGTTCCACTTTCTCTACTTCCTTGCCAACACTTCAATTTCTTCCTTTTTTTTCTTAAAAAAAAAAACATCCTAGTAGGTGTGAAGTAGTTTCTCATTGTGGTTCGGCTTTGGGTTGCCCCCTTGACTGATGACGTTGAGCATCTTTCTGTATGCTTATTGGTCATTTGTATGTCTTTGGCTACATTGGTTTTTATGTTCACAGTGCTGCAATGAGATATAATTTACACTTGGAGAAATACATACCTCTTTAAGAGTCTGGCTCAATGAATTCTGACAAATGAATATATACATATAAATATCACCCAGAGAAGACATACGGTGTTTCTATTACTCAGAAAGTTCGCTCACACCCCATTCCAATAATCCCGTTCGCTTTTTTTTAAGTCGCGGTGGATTCACTTGGCCTGTCCTTGGTTTTCATGAAATGGAATCAGACAGCGCGCAGTGTTTGTGCCTGGCTTGTCCCGTTTGATGTAATGAGTTTGAGATCTGTCAGTCTTGTTGCGTGCGTCAGGACTTGGTGCTGTTGGCTGCTGAATAATAGTGTCCCCAAATTCGAGTTGAGCAGAGTGTGCTTACCCAATCTCTCCCTGAATAAGTGGAGGTTTGTAACTTTTGGCTGTTATGGCTGAAGGTGCCCTCAACATTCTTGTACTCGTCTATATGTGGATAGAGACTTTTCTTTCTCCCGGAATGTAACCTGGGAGTGGAGTCTCTGGGTCGCAGATAGGCATGTGCTGAACTGGATGAGAAACTGGCCGTTTTCCAGTGCGGCAGTTCCATTTCACACTCCTGCCTGCTGGGCACACACAACTTCCACGCTGTCACCATCGTCAGGCGTTGTCAGTCTGGTTAATTTTAGTCTTTCTGGTGGGTGTGTGGCATCAGATAATTTGCTTTTATCTGATGACTAATAATATCAAGAACCTTCACATTTGGAAAAGGTTATAATTTAAATTTTTACATGAAAAAAAAATCAAGTTAGAAGGCATTAATGAGCACCTGGAGAACGGACATTGCGAAGTCCAGTATGTTAATGTTGAGCCGCCCCGACAGCTATGACTCAGACAGACAGATGTCAGTTTCAGTTTTCATCTTAGATCACAAAGGAGCTGCCGAATCAGGTAAAATAGGGCAGGGGTGGGGTGTGCACGGGGTGCCCAATATTTAATGACTATTTTGAAAATAGAAAGGAGAAGATGGTAAGGCCCTCCCCTTTCACCTGAACTTAATCTGAGAGGCAGGTTTTTAGAAGGAAACTCTGATCACGATTCATCCAGTTAAAGACCTTCAGTGGTTCTCTCCCAGCTTCAGACACAGTCCAGACTCCTTAGCCCCTCTGTGCCCACCCTTCATGACTTCATGACCCGTCTGTCCCTTTCCTCTGTGAGCAGCCGGGTGAAGCTGTTTCCCAAGTGCCAGCTCCCAGCCATCACACACGCTGGTCTGATGCTTGGAAGGCTGTCCCCATCCTCCCTGGCATCCTTGGGACTCCTGTCAAAGGTTTGGCTAATGAGGCTCAGCTGGGTCAGTGGCAGCCCCGCCCCTAGCCTGGACCAGTTTCTAGTCCACATCCTCCCTGGCCTCCTGGGGAAGGGCTGTTTGCCTTGTTTACGTCCCTGTCTCCTTCCCCCAGACTGAGTGTCCTAAGGGGAGGGACTGTCTGGTTTCAACGTTTTCCTTTTCTTCTCAATGCCCAGTTCAGGTACCTGTTGACATCAGTACCAGTTGGATGGTGATGAATACTTACAGGTTGGTGAAGACAGGGTTCTGAGAGCCGTGTGACTCTCTTGCCCCAGGAACCTGCTTTCCATTGGGTTTGTTTTGTCATGCGCATTGTAGGCTAATATTCCTCAATCTGTAAGGCAGATACAAACCGCAAAGTCTTGTGACCCCACCTACTGTGTGTGACCCCTCCCAGTGGGACCAGCGGTGACTCTTGGTGAAGGATCAGTGACTGGGTGTGCCAAGGAATAGTACGCACCTCTCCATTGAAAGAAAAACCAGTGAAAGCAAAAGTTAACAGGGAAAGCAAGCTGAGCTCTTTTTCTAGCATCTCTGAGGAGAAACTGAGGTGCCCAGGTGCAGCGATGGCCACTGATTGTCACTGTCCCCCTGACAGCCCACCCTGCTAGTTGGCCTGTCCCACACTTTTTGTCCTAGAGACCAGATGGGGCTGACAAAAATGCAGAATCCAACTCACTAGGTCTGGCCTGGGGCCTCAGCTTCTGCATTCCTAACATGTTCCCAGACAATGGACTTCTGGTACCTAGACCCCCCTTTGAGTGGCCAGAGTCAAACTGAACCAATCAGAACACAATAATGAAGTTTTTTGGGGGGATAATTAGCTGGGAACGTTCAGTCTTCACCCACTGGGTTGGGTGGTACAACGTTATGCCACACCACATGACACAAAACAGCAATTGTGCCTCATAGATGCAAGATTCATAAAAAAATTGCCCTGACGACAGTTGCAGAGTTTGACTGATATAGAGGAGCACATGTACCTGAGAGCCTATAGCAGACCAGCTGGGTGGGAGCTCTGGGTGGGAGCTCTGGGTGGGGGACCCTTGGCAGAGGGGGCTTGAGCATCCAACAAGGGTTCAACCTTGGATGCTGATGTAATGGGCAACGTGGATGCCGTTCTTGAAATTTTACAGAGTGTTTTTGCAAGGAATTCATAAAGCTGATCCTAATCTGTAGATTTTCATAGGTCCAATTTGTTTTTCATTTATTGGTTGCATACTTGGTTGTGAAATTCATACCCTCCCCAACTCCAGGAAAGGATAGTAGACGCAGTGTCGTCCCTTTTGTGTCGTTCCCTCCCAAACTACAGACGTGGAGCCTACTGGTCATGCAAGAGACTGGGAAGCTGCATCTGAGTCTTTCTTCCTTAAAATTTAAAAAATTTATGATTACTAAATAGAAGTAAGTATTCATAAGAAGAAAAAAATGGGACTTTTTACTCCAGAAAAGTATAAAGAAGTCACCTATGACATTCAGAATCAATCATTACTGAAATCATGCATTTCTTCCTAGGTTTTTTAAAATGCATTGTCAATAGATAATTTTATAAACTTGTTTAAGTAAATATATATATGTCTTCATTTTGTTATGATTTAAGTCTTTCCTCATGACTAAAATTCTTCTTATACCTCTTTTTTACTCTTGTTTGATCACATATAGGGTTGTATAGTAGAACATATTCTTTAACTTTTTTCTAATTTCAAGAGAAGCTTATTAAAAAACAAACAACAAAAAAATAGCATTGGTCTCATGCCTTCTGAGAATATAGTGAGTCCTGGTTTAAGCCGAAAGGGGAAATTTCCTTAGCTGTTTGTGGCACTAATTATATTTCCTTATACCTAGCATATTTTCTAGTAGATCACAATGTTTGATTATTAATGAAATGCTAGAACATGTTATTGCACTGCATATTTCTTTATAGAAGCATATACTCAACCTTAATCTGAGGATCCAATTATCAGGACAGAAATGTAATTTGTTGATATGTGTGGGTTTCAGAAGATCGTGACTGGGTGTCATCAGTAGTTGTCCATTCTTATGACTCACTGTTTGTATTACCTAATGCTGCCTTTATTCTCTCAGTTTCTGGCTCAGGAACTCAGGGGCAGCTTGGCTGTGCAGTTCTGACTCAGGGTCTCTCAGGATGCTGCCATCAGATGTCAGCGGGGCTGTGTGGTCTGAGGGCTTGACTGGGCTGCAGGACCTGAGTCTGTGGTGGGAAGATCCTCACCGAGCTCCTTGCTGTGTGGCACACCCTACATGAGCCCTTCCTCATGGGGAGGGGGTTCTGTTCCATTCCGTTTTTTCTCTCTAAAGTTCTCTGTTGAGCTTTGTATATCCATTGTAAAAATTCCAGGCTTCACTTCAGATAGATGAAGTGCAAAAACAGTGAGAGGAACATGCCATCATTATTGACAGTCTCTGCCTTCAGGTCACTTGTTAAACAGGCATGGTTTTTCATCACTGAGCACTCGTGGGATGGCTGTGTGGAAACCACTGCTAGTGCTGGGAAATTTAGACACACCTCTGACACACACACACACAAACGTGCATGCATGCACACATGTTGGGTTTGCAGAGAGACTATAGTTGAACAAAGTAGTTTCCTAAAATGACAGTCTAAAGTGACAAATCCTAACAAGAGGTTTGCAGTGACAATAACATTCATGTCTTATGCACAATAGTCTAAAGTGAAGTCATTCTGAATTATGAATTACAACCTTGAAGTTATCTACTCCTTATCCAAAGTTCGCTAGGTGAGCCCTGCCTCTGTAAGAATTCTCCCGCTATATTTTATACATTTTATCGTTTGTAATTTTTTCTTATTTTAAAACAATTTATTAGCCATCTCTTTATTTGAAGCAGAAAAGCATGAATAAAAATATAAGTATCACCTGCCACTCCATTGCCAAAATAACTTTATTGATATAATGAAAAAACGTATGTGCCTTGAAAGGACGTTGAACTGGATCCAAAATATAAAATGAGGCCTTTAAACATCCTTTCTTAGGTGCCTTGAAGGTAGCCAGTTAAAATTTTTCATCTCCCTTTAGAAAAATAAAAGATCTTTTATGAACATGGCCATTGCAGGAGCCACACACACATTTTAGAAGTTCCCACAAAAGAGGTCATATCATCACATTCCAACCTGTGGTTGTTGTTGTTATTATTTTTGCTTCGTATCCCACAAAGATCTTTTCACATCAACACCTGCATTCCAACCTCATTCCTGTTGGGGATGACATAGGGTCCCTTAGCACGTGGTTAGCCAGTCATCATCTTGATGTATATTTGGGTTGTTCTCAGGCTTTTGCAATTACCGATCTTTATATAGATCTCTTGACATACTTTTGATGTCCCTGAAATGAATTCCTTGGGGTTGAATTCTTTTTTTTATTGCCTCTTATTTATTTTTTTAAAAATGTAATCTTTTAAATATTTTTTTCCATTACAATTCAGTCCCCTTATTACCTGCCCCCCACCCCGCAACACTCCCCAGGGTTGAATTCACGAGCCCACTTTCATTTTCTTTGCTTTTGGCTGTTGCTTTCACATCTACATTTTTCAGCTCCAGATCTGGCAGCACCAGCCTAGAGTGATACCACATGAAAGGCGGCTCTCCTCTTCGAGGTTTCCCTGGGACCTTAGATAATTTCCAAACTTGAGTGTGGAAGTCAGATAACAAGCTCAAAGCTCCCATCGCCTTGTGGCAGCTCCTCAGTTTATAGTAAGTTGAGTATTGTGAGACTGTGAGGAGGGGGTGGTACTGAACAATTTCAGGGACATTTCATTCATTCATTCAACAAATGCTTATGGAGGGTCTTGTAGATGTCAGGCGCTGGGGAAGCAAGGTTAAGAACATGTGCTCATCTTCCGGTGAGGAGTGGTTTGTGCAAGGCAGCCCAATGAGAACATTAGAAACTGGGTGAGAAGGGGCTTGAACTCAGACTCTCAGGAGGATCTGACGTGTGCCAGGCAGACTATGGGTGAAAGCTGTGGGGCCGGCAGGCAGGAAGGGCGGTCTAGGCAGAGGCCACTGCACATGCGCGGGCTTGGGGGCGTGGGAAACCGAACCTGGGATTGGTGCTGGGGAGAAACCAAACCGTGGCGACATTGTGAGGCCACGTGGGAGTGATAAGCGTCGATCAAATAAATTCCAGTCCTGGAATTTACTTTCTCATCATGGTGCTTAGTTACAAACAAGATCATTGACTCTATGCCTAACACACTTCAACAAATTGCACTCAGGCTCACGGCAATGCACAGCCTCCTTTTAGAAATACGTCTCTGGCAGACTGGACTTCCTAAATTCTTCCATAAAGCCGCACACACAGCCCCCATCCCTGTCCGTCGTATTATTATGGAGGAAGATGTTTCACAGAAATGGATTTTCAACTAACTGGTGTTTACTGTCTTGGTTCTGAACTGTTCTGAACTTAAACAAATCTATTACGAATGATGGAATTTTTTCTCACATTTGAACATGAGTAATATTCTTTTCCTTCTGGATGATCAGGATTAATTACCTTATTATTGTGCCATCTGCCTGTGGGTTTGTGTTGCTTCTTCCCTTGGCTGTTTGTCTGCTTCCGTTTCTTCTGCCCAACGCCCCTCCTCCCCTCCTCACAGTTCTCTACGTGGTTGTTGTACAACTGTATTTCCTAATGAGAACGTTGTTAATGTAAACATCATGTTGGCTTACTTGTTCTTCATTGTGAATTAAAATCATGTGAGTTCCTTATAAATAAAGCTTTGTTGTACAGAAACATAGAGTATAAAAAGTGAAAATAGTTTTTCCAGAGTATTCCTTCCACACCTACCCTGTATTAAATCAGGGGTCTCCGGAGAAACAGAACTGATAAAATGTGTGTGTGTGTGTGTCTGACTGTATATATTTATAGATATCTGTAGATACACACAGCCACAGAAAGAAAATAAATTTCTTTTATTTTAAGAAATTGATGCATGCAATTGTGGAGGCTCCCTCTAAGTACGTGTCCTGACCAAGACCCAACCTGCAACCCAGGCATGTGCCCTGACTGGGAATTGAACCGCGATCATTTGGTTCACAGGCCCACGCTCAATTAACCCTCCAATCTTGTGGTAGGTGTTCTAGAGACTAGCCCCCCATCCTGAAGCACCCCCACCTTGAGTCATCTTATTACCATATAAAAACAGTGAATTCTAAGGGATTGAGGAGCTCCATGCCCAGACTGGGGACAAAGACCAAATACTTTTTATTATACTGCACCCTGCAACTTGTCTCCCATACCCCCAGTCTGGCCTGCCTGCTTCCATCCTGGTCTCCTAGGGTCTAGCAGCCCAAGTCATGCACACAATTGGCCCTTGCTGCTTAGACTGGTCCTATCACATGGCACCCCCTACCCGCCCTGTTGTGGCCTCCCAGGACCTATTGTTCCCTTGACTTCCTCCTTGCTTGCCTCTGCTCCGCAGGCCTCCTGGCTGGTCTCTGGGAGGGCCAGGCATGCCCTCTACCTGGACCTTTCCCTCCATGTCCCCTGGGCTTGTTTCTTCACTCCTCATCTTTTCAGTGCCTCGCTGGTGGGCCCACGCCAGCTCTCCTTTTAATACTGAGCTGCCCCTCCCCTGCACTCAGCCACCTCCCTTGGCCTAGTGTACTTTCTAACACGCTATGACTCATAGGTTAGGTCTACAGTTTACGTCCAGCCCCCTCCCCTAAGAAGGCATGTCCCATGCGGGCAGAGATCTTGGTCCCCTGGTGTTTTCCAGGCACTCATAGTCCACACTCAATGAGCATTTGAGAACGAACAGACCGCTGGCTTGCTCTAAACTGCCAGCTGAGAACTGGTACTCAGGTCCTCCTGGTCCAGCCCCTTATGTGTGTGGGGGGGAACTCCGGGCTCTGCAGGGGTGATACTTGGGATCTGCTCCTCTGACCCACTCACTTCTTTATTTCTAGACCGGCCTTATTGTCGCCTGCTACCATGGCTTTGTGGATACTGTGGTGGTCTTAGCAGAGTGTCCCCACATTGATGTCAACTGGCAGGACAACGAGGGGAACACGGCCCTGATCACAGCTGCCCAAGCAGGTAAGGCCCGGATTTTCCTTTTACCCCAGAGCCCAGGCTGGAGAGCAGCTGCTGAGGTGTGTGTGTTTGTGTGTGTGTGGTGGGGGGCAGTGTGGGGGAGCCTGCACACAACTTCAGCTTGTGACATTACTGTCAAGACGGAAATTGAGCAGAAATCCTGTTCTACTGCTAAGGGGTACAAGGAAATGTCGAAGAGTGTGTGTGCACATTTTCGTGCATTTGGAACAGTGCAGTTACCCACCAGTGCAGAACTCAGAACTGGGCGGGTCTCACCCTGAAGCTGCACTGGAAGTCCTGCTTCATCCTCACTGCACCTGGAGCATTGCACCCACCCCAGTGGGAGACGTGGGAACCGAAGGATGCTGGTGAGCTCACGAGCAGAAGAGACGTAATCATGTTAGTGGTAGTTAGTGTATAACAGTAGGCATATTTACAAGGTCACCTTGCATTTTGCCAGGAGCTACGTACAGGGAGTGTGTCAGTGTAACAAGGTGGGACTATTTGTGAGATACCCGGGTGAACATGCGTGCGAGTAGGTGTCCTTCCGCCCAGGTGTCAAGTCACGAGGCGTCCTTATGCCGACATTGCTAAATGCCCCGTGGCTCTCCTCTTCCAGAACTGCGTGCAGACAGTTTCGAGACAGGGCAGCTATGCTTGCCGCTTCAGGGCGACACTTGATTTGTAACCGTGGTATTAACCGGTTTGGTAACTGACCACTTTCAAAATTCTTGGCTTCCAAGAGGACATCCATTGCATCACGCAGGTTCTCCATTGCAAAGAAGCTGTTGCTGGCTGAGCTCAGAACAGGTCTAAACACCTCACCGTCGTGAGTTGTTGGGAATCCGACTCCGTCCGGGCCGAGAAGCTGGAGAAAATGCGGCAACCCGCACTCCGTGCTGACTACGGAAAGTGAACCAATGATGCTGCCCCCAGAGAGAGGCCTGCCTGTCCCGTCTCGCATCACCAGCTCCTGGGTCAAAGCCAGCGTGGGTGATGGAGCAGGGGGCCCAGAGGGTGGAAAGGCCAGCGTCTAGCAGTTTCACTACCTGTAGCAAGAAGCAGCCTGTGCACATCCTGCCTTTCAATCAGGATGCGCAAGGTGGAGAAAGGCCCCAACTTACAGGGGTGGGGCTGCGTTAACACACCGTCTGTCCCTTCATCAGGTTCAGGGTGTGACGCTTTACCTCCACAGAGGTGCAGCTCGCCAGGCTTGAAAAGCCTGGGTGCTCAACGCCCTGAGCTGCAGAAATGTAAATGGTTTTGTGAGGCGGTTAGTGACCATTGGCCCATTGTTATTGCCTCCCACTGTGATGCCAGGAACCGGGCTGGGGACAGTGGTGTGGGAATCACGGGCAGTTCTGCCCTTGAGTAATTCTCCAGTTAAATAGCCGTCTGAGGGAGCTCTGATGGAGGCTGCCCTCTGTGCTGTGGGGTGAGAACACCCCATCTAGCCTGGTGGTTTAGGATGGGGGTTGTGAAAGAGGGGTGGGCACTTGAGCTGGGTGGCGAGGAAGTCAGAGGCAGGCTGTCCCAGCAGGTGTGTCCCAAAGCCACAGGGTCAGGAGGGAGCCTGGTGAGTCCTAGGACTGGCGCAGGTTAGTGTGGCTGTACGATTGCTTGTGTCTAGGACGGATGAGAAGTGGCCCCTGAGGACTCAGGGGCCGGCTCATCAAGGGTGTAGGTTGAATGGGAGGGTGTGCACTTGAGTGACGTGAGGCGTGGTGTGAGGTGCTGGTGCCAGACGATCCTGGTGGGCCCAGGGGTGGTTTCAGAGGCACCGAAGGCACCAGAGCAGTGAGAACGAAAGCTCAGGTCCGGGAGGTTGTGACGTGGGCAGTGGCGGGGACCTGGGTCTGGCCTGGCTTTCAGCCCTTGGGACAAGGTGTGGGGCTGACTGCGAAGGGGCGGAGCCGAAGGATGGGCTCCATTTTGCTCAGGCCATTGCAATGCTCAGGCAGCCTAGCAGGTGGTCTTGCTGGGTCAGGTGTGGGAGTGCAGAGCATTTCATCGGTTCTCGGGTGGCCCTGATGCCGCTGGTCTGGAGACCTCTCCTTAGAGGTTCTATTTTAAATGGTCTCTGGGGGAGCCTGTCGGTGGCACCAAAGCTGGGGGAGTCACAGACCCACATAGATGTCAGAGGGACCCAGAGCCATCGCTAAATCAAAGTGAGAATAAGGAACGCAACTGAGGCCGTGTTGCTGGCTTTCAAGTGTTGTTTTACCAAAGAGTGATCATCAGGTGATTTAATCCAATTCTGTGACCAGTTTTACTTATTTGATGATTTCTTAATTCCCAGATAAGTCTAGTGATAGATGCTTACAGTAAAAATATTATTGCAGAAATACTATTTTTTAAAAAAAGACCCCTTTTCATTCTCCCCAATTCTCCCTCTCCCAAACTGACCCAGTTCCCGCTACTCACCCTTTCAGACCTCGCCTTTTCAAACATGAGGGTGTGCTTGCACTTTTGCTTTACAAAGAGGTTCATACTGTAGAGATTGTGATTTTAATTTTTTTACTTAAGGTCAATGTCTTTGTACATTGACCAACACACATGACATTTACCTCGTTCTTACAGGACACATTCCTGATTGTGACTGTGTTCACAGCTGTGTCCCTGTGTCCAATAACTCTGAGACAGTCAGTAAACGGTGGCTCATCCATTCTATACCAGATCTTCCTAGAAAACAAATATTTACTTCGCAGTTTCGTGTTAAGTGCGGGGTCTACCACTGTGAACAAAAACCCACCTGTCCTGCCTCCCCAGCTTTATGTCCTAGTGCACGTGGGGGAGGGGAAGGCCTTTGTGTCTGGAGGTGCATTTCGGAGGAGGATGTGTCTGGCAGGATCCTGCCTGGACACAGGTGGAGCTCAGACAGCCAAAATGAGGAGCTGATCAGGGGACTATTAGTGGAGGGGGCTGGGCAGAGTGAAGGGGCAGGACCCGGAACAGTTACCCTGGAATAGGGCTGCCTCTCAGAAGCTGTAACCTGAGACAGTGGAGGGAGCAGGCCCCTTGGGTGGGAGGTGGGTGGAGAGGAGGTACCCTGGGGTAAGTATCCTGCTCTGTTCCCTCTACCCAGGTCCCCTGCTGAGCCACAGCAGAGACGTTGGGGCTCAGGGACGGGCAGGTTTTGGAGGTCATCCTCCCTGCAAAAGCAGGGCAGAGAAGGAGAGTGAAGTTTTGCGCAGCAGATTCTTAGAACTCAATTGCTTCATCACAGGAATGCATATTTTAAAATGTGCACATTATGTGGCTGTTGCCAAGTGGCCTTTAGAAAAAGCTGTACCGATTCATACCTTCCACTGAGTCCCTAAGGGTGTCCTGCCACCTGTGGACTTGATCCCTTTTCAGTGTTTGCTGGTCCCAAACGGACTTTCTTGTTGTTCGCGGTTGTTTGCCCGACTCTCCCTGAGCCTAGGATCTGTGTGACGTTTGGGTGCAGTGCACTGAGTGCCCTCAACAATGAGGAAACCGCCTTCTCTTGTACCGTGACATTTCTGAAGGTGATGGTTGGAGGGTTGCTTCATCGGGCGGCTCTGTGACGTCAGGACCTGGGGCCAGCTTCTCAGAAATGCTCTTGACCTTTTTTCCCTCATGATTACAAGAAAGCCCTGGCAGCTCCAAGTACCATGGCTTCTCATGGCCACACAACAAAGGCCTGGAGAAGGAAAAGCAAATCCTTGTCATGTTTTGTTCTCAGAGATGGGAAAA
>PVKM010032799.1:0-16243 GCA_004027735.1 Carollia perspicillata
GCTCCCCCTAGTACCCACAAAGACCAGGTTTCTGGGGTTCCTTTCAGCCCCACTGGGGCTAGCCTCAGTTTCCAGCCAGTGCAGGACACCAGAGTCTCCAGGACGGGGCTCCCCAAGGCCAAAGAGGTCCATGGGGTCTGCCCGGAAACCTGTCTACCAGACCCTGGAGAGCCACTCAAGCCCCTGTCAGACAGGAGACCTTTAGCAAAGTGCAGCCCAAACTGTGAGCCTTTACTTTCTAAAAATAACAGGGCCACCAGACTCCATCACAACAAAGATGTCCTGCTGTTTCTTTCCTGCACTCGGAGAGAGCTGTCCCCAGGACCTTGCCAGGCACAGGGGCCCTGCCAAGACGCTCCTGGGCTGGAAGCACCCAACAGCCCTGTTGGCCATCTGGCACCTGACTTCACACTTCGGGGTGCTGGAGCTCTGCATCTGGGTGCCACTCCACCTTCTGGTTCCAGTCACAGTGAGGTCCTCAAGGGGCATTCTGTAAGCAGCACAGATGGGTCAAAAGGAGCAGGTCCCCTCCACCCTGTAGCAGGGGGCCCTGGCTCTGGGGGTAACGAGGAGTTTGCACCAGCAGGAGCCTCTGCAAGTCCCACTTGTTTGCCTGACACCAGTCCCAGCAGGAGGCCCCAGGATCCCTCTGGAAGCTCAATGCGTCAACTCCAGCTCCTGGTGGCCAGGGCAGCTGAGAGCGAAAGTGCCACCCAAAGCTTACAGGGGCTCCCGCTTGCCGATGCCCAGAGCCCTCAGCAGAGCAACCCCTTAGATGCGGAAGGGGACAGTGTGGAGTGTGGGAACATGGCCCAGAGCCCTGCCAAGGGCTCGGAGCGAGGTGTGCAGATAACAGCCATCCCTGCAATGACCAGATGTCAGCTGGGGCCAGAGGCAGATGACCATCTGGGCTCACTCAGCCAGGCTGAAAAGCTCCAAGGCCAACACAAAGCCAGCCAACTTCAACCAGACAACTGGGGGAGCCCAGGAGGAGCAGATGACCTCGCCACAGCCAGTGCCGATCCTGAAGACACACGGGACAGCCTGGCTGGGGCTGCAGGCCAGCTGTGGGGGCCGGTTCAGGGAAGCAAGACAAACTTGGGCCTTCAGAATGAAGCCCAGTCCACACCCAGCCCCATCTCCTCGGAATCAGAATCTTTGGTCCCGTCCTTGGCAGCAACACATGCCCAAAATGGGTCTGAGGACTGGATTCAAGTGGTGGCTGGTCCAAGCCCTAAGAAGCACCTGCTACTCCCTGGGGAGAGCCCAGAGCTCCCTGTGAGGGACCTGGCTGGCTGCGCCCCCTTGCCCACTTCTGCGGCCACCCCTGTTCCTTGCAGCCTTGAGCATGTGCTCCGGGAGGACCCCCCCACAGTGCCTTCAGGCAAGCTAAGGGGGCTGCTCCCAGCATCTCCATCCTGCGGGGACCCTACCAGCACGAAGCACCAGCCAGCCTATTCCTCTGTCTGCACAGCTCTGAAAAGGGCTGAGAATACCCCGGATCCCACAGATTCTGGGGCTGAGGGGCGTCAGGCAACCCCCTCATCTTTGAGGACAAGCCCCTGTGACCTCGAGGAAAGCCAGGCTTGCTGCTCTCTCTTAGAGGAACAAAGCTCCCTGGAAGACCCTCCCACAGGCCAGCCAGGCTTCATCAATGTTTTCACACCCACCCATGTGGGGGACCACCCTGAAGGCCGAATGTCAAGACCACTGGAGAGTTCCAGAAAACAGAGGCCGAGGGGATCTCCTGCCTGCGATGCCACTCCTCCTCCAGTGAGGGCCATGTCCCCAAGAGTGACCATCCAGGATGCTGCCCTGGCAGGCACTCCTGCCATAGATGGCACGGAGGCAGTCAGAGGCCCCAGGACTGAGTGGCCAGACTCCCACTGCAGGGGAGTCACGCCCAACACCAGCCCAGACAGGACACCCAAGGGTCCCTCCTCAGAACACCCAGGAAATAGAGGGGGCCAGAGCACCGCTATTGTGCCCACTGACCCTTCCACCCAGGGGACAGCCAGGCCAGAGCCCCATGCCTGCCTGGAAGATGGGGTGGGGGCCAGCTCCCAGGGCCAAGGGGACCTTAGGACACCTGGGGCTGGGTGCCCTAGCATTATGAAGGCCTCAGGAGCCGGCACCAGAGGTCCAAGGGTCACCTGCCCTTACGAAGAGCTCCGCCAGGACAGAGCCACCTCTCTGAACAATACAGCTAGCAGCCCCAGACCCAACTCCCCCCAGAGCCTCAGAAATATCTTCCACCGGATGCCCCAGGGGGACCCTCTATGTTCCCAGGACCCCAAACAGAAGCGTTGTGGCTTCAGAAAGAGGCCTCTGTCTACTGAGGACAACCTCTGGAAGGACCAAGGCCCCAGCAGGCAGCCCGTGACCTGCGAGGTCTGCTCAGCCACCTTCCGATCCAGGCCAGGCCTAAGTCGCCATAAAGCCAGGAAGCACAAGCTGCACAGGGGAGCCACCTCCCAGCCAAGCCCTCCAGCCCCACCTGCTCTCCAACCTGAGGAGCCTGCAGCCCAGATGAGCCACCCACCTGGGAAGAAAAGCCGCGGGGCTCTTGGGAAGGAGAAACCAAGGCACAGGCTGAGCAGTCCCAGCCAGACTGCTGGGTCACCCCCCACCCAGGGCTCCGGGGCTCCCGAGGGTGTCCCAGGCCCCAAGATGTCCAAGGGGCTCAGGCAGGGGCTCGGCATTCCGAGAACACTAGGCTGTGCCCCCAGCCAGGAACCACCAGCCCTGGGCCCAGTCAGGCAAGGAGTGGGCTCAAGGCCCACGGAGCCCAGGAAGTGGGACTTGCTGCCAAGGGATGCACCCTGCCCCAAACAGGCAGAGAGAGGGGGAGGCCAGAGGCGGGGTAGACAGTCCGTGAACATCCCCAGTGAGTCAGAGAGGAAATCAAATAAGACGAGAAAACCAAGAGCAAGAAGGCTCAAGGAGGAGAGCGGTCCTCGAGTCTCTCCTGATATGATTCCAGATAGGAGCCGCTGGAATCCATCAACCAGGACTGTCAATGACCCACCCCCTCTGAGCTGCAGCCTCTCTCAGGAGGCAGAGCAGGAGACCGAGGTCACGCAGTCGCCTCTCCCCATAGCCACAGACCTGCAGAAGACTCCCTCACCGAAGTCACCAGGGAGTCAGGTGACCCCCCCAGGAAGGATGGAGGGGGTGCCTCCTGGGAAAGGGGCAGAAGGTCAGAAGGCAGCCTTGACAAGGGGGTGCTGGGGGCCCAGAGAGACCAGGATTTTGGGTGTCTGCAGAGATCCGTCAAGGGCAGCTGGGAGTACACCTGCAGGGGACAGCAGGGTGGCTGACTGCAGGTCAGGGCAGGGTGACTGGGAAGGGCACAAGCCCCCCTGGGGACTGCCAAGCCCTCCAGAGACTTGTGGTTCCAAAGCAGGTGGCACCATCAGCAGTGGCCTCCGGGGCCCCCAGCACAACCCAGAAAACAGGGCCCAGGAGCCTGAAGACATCACTTCTGAAGCTCCCAGCCCAGGTCTCAGGGACCCTCTGAGCTTGTTCGATGACGAAGCCTCCTTTTCCCAGCTCTTCCCTCTTGGCAACCGTTTGACTCGGAAGAAGAACCCCCGAGTCTATGGGAAGCGCTGTAAAAAGCCCAGGCCTCCGCCGTTGCTGGAGCCCAGTGGGGAGTTCCAAAGCAGCGCTGCTCTGCCCTCTGCCCACATGCCTACGGATCTCAGCGACTCAGGCTCCCTCTGCCTGTCCCTCGAGGACCCGTGGAGTGACGAGGCCACAGGCCTGCCCGAGTCCTTCCTCCTGGAGGGCTTCCTCAGCAGCAAGGTGCCTGGCATTGACCCCTGGGCCCCCGGGCCCAGCCTGTGGGCCCTTGAGCCTGACCCAGAAGCAGACTGTGCTGAGCAGGAACCCTCCTGCAGTGCCGAGGACCGCCCGTCGGAGAATATCCCCGAGCTGCACATGGTCCCCGCAGCTTGGCGAGGCCTGGAGCTGCGGGCCTCCACCGAGGAGACTGTCTCTTCTCTCGGAGACACGAGCCCTGAGCCCCCCAACCTGGAGCGAGAACACTACGACTACGGACTCCCAGGCAACGTCATGGAGGTTGAGAGACTTGGCACCGAACGTGAGATGCAAGACCTGTGCTTTCTGGGAACCTGCAAAGACCCTGTGGCTCTCCCCAGTGTGAGCTTCTTGGACTTCAAGGCCACCGAGAATTCCCAGGGGCCACAGAGCAAAAGGACAGAGGGAGTGGCAGGGGCCAGAAGGGCCCCAGGCAGAGACCAGAACGCCAAGGCCAGGAGGCCACCCTACAAGTGCAGGGTGTGCTTCCAGCGTTTTCACGGTCTGGGTGAGCTGGACCTGCACAAGCTGGCCCACAGCCCCTCACCACCCCCCACCTGCTACATGTGTGTGGAGCGCAGGTTCGGCTCTCGGGAGCTGCTGCGGGAGCACCTGCAGGAGAAGCACATGCAGGGCCGGGCAGGGCTGTGGGCCTGCGGCATGTGCCTGAGGGAGGTGGCCGACGTCTGGATGTACAACGAGCATCTTCGGGAACATGCCCTACAGTTCGCCCGAAAGGGGCCAGCACGGAGGTCCCTGGGAGACCCACCTGGATGCTGGGAGGGGGACAGCACTGTCACACGCTTCCTGAGCAGCATAATGGGGCAGGCATCCAAACCCCACAGGGGCAAGTGCTCAGTTGGCCAGGCAAATGGGGGTCCTGCAGAGAAGGGGAGGGCAAAACCCAAGTTTCATACCAACAACTCAAACCAGGATGGTACTTTAATGCCAGAAAGCAACTTAGCCAACAACAGCCCGTCTGCCTGCACAAATCCCACTCTGCCCAGCAGTTCTGCCACTCTCCCTGGCTCCACCAAGATGTGCCCCAGCCCATCCCCTGAACCCTGCTCCAACCGAGAGCCCCTACTCCACACCATCCCAATGCACCAGGACTGCAAGGACCCCTCCAGAGACTGCCACCACTGTGGCAAGAGGTTTCCCAAGCCTTTCAAGCTGCAGCGCCACCTGGCGGTGCATAGCCCACAGCGCGTCTTCCTGTGCCCCCAGTGCCCAAGGGTCTATCCTGAGCCCTGTGAGCTGCGTGTGCACCTGGCCAGGGAGCATGGGGTGAGGGAGGAGCTGGAGCTGCAGCACACCCCACTGTATGCCTGTGAGCTCTGTGCCAACGTCACGCACATCAGCAAGAGGTCCTTCGTCTGCAGCTCCTGCAACTATACATTTGCCAAGAAGGAGCAGTTTGACCGACACATGGACAAACACCTAAGGAGGGGGCAGCAGCCCTTCACTTTCCGCAGGGTGTGGAGGCCAGGCGCCCCTGGGCAGAATACCCAGGAGGGCTCACTGCCTAACAAACAGCGCAGAGTGGCCACACCCAGCAGCACCCCTGGGCCCATCGTGGACAGGCCTCTGCCTCTGGGCAGCAGCCCCACCCTGAACAAGGCATCCTTCCCAGCCCTGCTCCAGCTCTGCTCTGAGGCGGCTCCCAGCAGCACCAAGGAGCAGCCCAGGACCCCAGCGAGGTCCACAGATCCTGTGGACCACCTGGCCAGGAGTGACAATCTGCCCTCCGACCCCCAGGAGCTCCTCCTCCCATCTCTGTCTCCTTTCCCAGCAGCATCGGCTGACAGCAAACATGGCCACAAGCCAGACCTAGCCCTGGACAGCCCCACAGATGAGGCTTCCCTGGGCAGTCCTGGGCCTCTTCCCCAGCAGGCTCTCCCTGTGGAGGGGTCTCTGCCCCAGCCAGGGGCCAGAGGCCAAGCCATAGAGGAAGAGAGGGCTGTTGGCCCATTCTCAGGGAAAGGTAGGAGCCCAAGTGCCCCTGGCAAATGTGGCCCCAACCATCACCCAGAAGCCACCTCCCTGCTCTGGAAGGAGGGGCAGGTGTCCACATGCCACATGATGCCGCAGGGGGTCAGAGGAGTCCACTCCCACAAGAGTGCTGCTGCCAAGCACGGGAGCTGTCGGAGTTCATCAAAGGACAGGCCAGCTCTGTCTGTCCCCAGCAAAGCACCCAAGTTCTCAGTGAAACTGAAGAAGATCATGGCCAGCCCAACACCTGGAGAGCCAGCCCATGGCACTGAGGACAGGCAGAAGCCCACTGCCCTCAAAGTCAAGCCAGGCCCCAGCTCCCAGGGCGATGGAGGCCCACAGCGCAGCACTAAGACCACAGGGGGCAGCCAGCCTCAGCCAGCCAGTGGGCAGCTCCAAAGCGAGACAGCCACCACCCCAGCCAAGCCCAGCTGCCCAAGCCAGAGCTCTGCCACAGACAAGCCCCCAATTCGAGCCCTGGCCAAGGGCTACCCCAAGGCACTGAAGGAAGCTGGTGACCAGGGGGCACAAGGGAGCCTGGTCCCCAGGGAGGACGGGGAGGGCAAAGAGAAGAAGAGAAAGGGCCGGGTTCTGGGGCCGAGCAGAAGTGACAGTGTGGGGAGCTCGGGGAGAGCCCCTTCAGTCCCTAACAAACCCCCCCGGGCTCCCCGAAAACAGGCTACCCCCAGCCGTGTGCTTCCTGCCAAGCCCAGACCCAGTAGCCAGAGCAGCTCCACAGTGACCCAGCCCTCAGAGCGGCAGAAAGTGGAGCCCAGCCACACACACCAGGACTTCAGACGCAGCAAGGACGGGCCGGGCAAGGCCTTCTCCCAGGTGAGACCCCTGCACCGGACCCCCAAGAGAGGAAGACCTGTCCACGGTGCTGAACCTGCCAACTCCCGAGCGTGCTGGACAGCTGAATCCCAGAACGACCTCCTCAGCCAGCTCTTCGGACAGAGACTAACCAGCTTCAAGATCCCTTTAAAAAAGGACCCTTCTGAGTAATTTATAGGCATGAGAGAGCGCATGGGAAAAGGGCTGGGGGACGAACCCGGTGAGTGAGGGACTCCTGTCTACACTGGCAAGCTTTAGTCCTCTGAAATAGCTGGACCGATGGCCACATAGTAATCCACCTGATTTACAGTGCAAATGCTCAGACTTTGGTGTTAGAGCTGAGACTCTAATGCTTTGAGCAGGGCTGGGGCTGATGGACAGCAATCTCTTTTCACCTAGAAAGTGAGGGTAAGGGGCAGGCCAGCTGCAGGCTCTTTGAGACCACACAGCTGTTTTTCCAGTACCAAGAACTTGAAGTAAGGGCAGCTCACACCTTGTACCCTATGTGCCCCCTTCTTTGCAGGTTTTAACAGGGCTCAACCCCCATGTCATCTAGCAGGGAACTAAGCTGAGGCAGCCGCGGTCGGACCGCAGCAAGCCCCTCTTAGTCTTGTTGCTGCTATTGCTGCAATTTCAAAGTGGTCTTCCAAATCAAATGGGAAGTGCAAGGCTCTCCACCTGAAAGAATGCTCTGCCTCGCCCCCAGAGCACGACAGGCCGTCTCTGACCATGTGGTTATGACAGCCACTATCCATGCCTCTGGACAGAAGCGCTGATCTCCAGTGCACCTTGACCCCTGAGAACCGGGTTCCCATTTGGACAGGGAGAAAGCTGACCAGCCAGCTCCCACCGGTCCCTCCTCCCCATCCCGCAGTCCCCCCCAACACACACACTCCCTCCCCGGCCTCTGCGGTTGACTCTCTAGAGCCTTCCTCCTACACGGAGCTCTCGGCTGCACGTATCAGCAATTTAGCTCTGAAGTTTCTGGTGCTATTTTCATGTTGTAATGTGAATACAGGCTTTCTTGATTCATTTTACCTGGGAGATAGGGAGAGGAGCAGGGTGGGGAGACATGCTGGGGGCTGCACAGAAGGCCCACAGGTCCCAACCACCCCGAGAAGTCTTTCACTGGCTCCCCCGCCAGCAGGTTCCAGCCCCAGGGTTGCAGTCAGAGCAACTGGCTGGGACCCTCAGGGCCGGGTGTGGCGCTGCTGGCATCTCATGCACTGACGTGACCCAGGAGTTGGTGTGCACGTCCTTTTTTACAGAATTGTGTCTTTGAAGAGGGTAGGAGTGTGGGAGAGACTTCCTTCTGTTCTTAGGTGTCTGAGGTTCATGGTTTGTTTCCTTTTTTTTTTTTTTTTTCCATTTTTACTTCGGGTGCAATGTGCATGTCAAAAGCTTTTATTTTGGTATTTTGAAAGAGACCAAAGCAGGCCCAGATCTCCTTTCTAGAAGGTGTTGTGTGCCACTCAGAATGCCTCTTTAGTGCTGGTAAATAAAACATAGGGGAACTCTGAGGCTGTACAGTACAAATCACAGCAAACTCATCCTGTCAAATATATTCCCACTATTTTCACAGAAAGCCTCTGCTGTGTGGCCTCTGTCCTCCAACCAGCCCTGCCCTGCCTACCCACCCCGGGCCCAGAACCTGGCTCGTACAGTGTCAGCTTCAGCTGCCACTTATGTCCTGTCACCAGAACTACCTGGCCCTGTGGAGCTCCCCCAAGCAGCAAAGTGGTCCCTCCAGCCCCTCTAGGATTAGCAGGGTGCAGACAATGCCACAGGGCAGCCACACTTTGTTTCGAGATCTTCACAGCACTGGTCTGGGGCCCTTGGGGAGCAGAGTGGGAGAGATGGGAAATCATTAATGCAGCTCAATTTAGGGGACACGGGAAGGCAGCAGAGGCAGTGTGAGGGGTGAAAGCAGGAGACCCTCCCCCACTGCAGGCTCTGAACCCCAGAGTTCACCATGTCCTGAAGGTCCCTTCAAAGACTCCAGTGACTGGGACAAGCTCCTGAAAGGCAGGCGAGGCTGTCCAGAGTCAGGCACCCATCTGGTCCTACCCGTTGCAGTTATTTGGGCCCAAACCTGAAGGCAACTGCTCAGAGCAGGCCCCTAACACCACATTCGAGGGAGGGAAGGACGGCCTCACCAAGCCCTTTCCACAGGGAAAGGGGTCCCCCATGTGAAACTGTGTCTGGGGTCTCATCACTTCTGGCCAAGCCCACAGGGCCCCTGCCCCACCTATACTCCCCTGCCTGCCCAGCTCACCTTCATCCTGCCAGGCCCTTGCCCGTACCGTTCCCTCCCCCAGGAACGCCCGTCCCAGGTTCTCTCCCTTAGTCTTAGTCCTTCCTGTTGGCATGCTCCCAGCCCCAGGCCAGCTGCCACGAGGGACTCAGTGTGGGGGCTGGCCATCCACCTCCCACTGACACACCTCTTCTGCACTGGGAGTGAACCAGATGCAGCTCCCACCCTTAGAGGCCTTCCAACAGAGCTGTCAGGGGTGAGGCCTTTGCTCCCTCTGGGGTGGGGGGTCTCCACGGCAGGGCCTCAGACAGGATTGGAGATCAGGGATGGGAAGGGCCCTGAGTGCCATGCAAAGGAGGGGGTGGTGAGTTTGAGTCACATTTGAGAAAGGCTGCCTGGGGACTTGGCATGGAGACCCACGGGGCCCAGCAGGTCCGAAGGACTGGGCACTCCCATTCCTGGGTGGCTCCTTTTAGCCTTCCATACCTCACAGGGCCTGGGGCCAGCAGCATCCACATCACCTAGGCACAAGGTCGATGTACCAGGCTGTGGCCCAGATTGCAATGAGATGCCCTGGGGTGGACCGCCACTCTGTGATGTCACATGCCCCTGGGGTGCTGATGCTCACAACATCTGGGGACCCACCATGGCTCCAGTCTGCCCCGGGGACTGGCATGAGCAAGTCATCCCACTCCTGTGGGCCGTAGGCCCCTCCTGCTGCCTGATCCCCCCAACATGGACATGCCTGGCTGGCCAGCAGGTGGCAGCATTCACCTAGCTAGGCTGGGCACCTGGGCCTTGTGGCTAAACTTCAGGCCTGGAGTCACCCACAGCTTTCGCATGCAAACATGACAGACACGTGCCACACCACCCTCCCCCACTCCCCTCCCCTTCTGCCTCACCAACAGGCTCAGAAACTCCACACCGCACATTCACGTGCAACCCTCCACAGCCTTACACACGCCAACATGGCACGCAGCCCCATACACGGGCAAACACGGGACTTGCCCGGACACAGAGACTTGAGTGACTGTGGGTACATCTATGGGGACCTAGTCCGTGAGAGGTCCCCAGGTAGGCATCCCAAAGGGCCTGTCTGAGCCCTGGAGTGGGCTGGGTAAAATGGAAGTTTTGGGCAACAGCAGGGCCTGCACTCCCTGAGAACCCAAGGAAGTGGCCGGCCATCCTGCAGCTGAGAAAATGGGGCACAGCCCCTCACTCACCTCTGCGTGCCCTGAGTCAGAGTCGCCTCTCCCATGGCTCACCACCTAGGAAGCCCTCAGGGCCCCTCTAGCGGCTAGCAAAAGATCACATAAATGGCTGCACTATTCAACTGCATCCTCTAATAGGTCCTGAAGCCTGACCCCAGTGACTTCTTGGCCCCACCAGCCCAGGGACAAGCAGGAGATGAGGTGGTGCCTGGGACCAAGGGAGGCGGTGCCGGTGGAGGGGACGGGCTGGGAGAGCGGGAGAGCAGAAGCATGCCTGGACTGGAGCAGTCAGGTCAGCAGAGGGAGAGCAGCTAGCGGTGGAGTGGCAGGCCAGTGTCCATCCCCCCAGACCCCATCAAGGGGGAGCTTTGCTGGGCACACCCGCCTGGGGAACCGGCTGGAGAATGTTACTTAGAGTAGGCTTCCCTCAGCTTCTGGGGCCACAAACGCCTTAGAGAGTCCGGTCTCCCCGGAAAGTGCGCAGATGGCCAGGTCCACGCAGTGGGAAGAATCCAGTGGAAAGGATCCGACAGAGCTGGACTCAGAGAAGCAGCCAGCCATCAGAGAAGGGAACATCCTTGGTGCTCTGGGTTGGCCACAGTCAGAATTCTTTGAAGGAACCACCATGAAGAGATCCGTGTGTCCTGCCCGTGTCGCCTGTGAATACGCTGCATGTGGGCTCTGAAAACTCAGCCCTGAGGCCTCATGACTCCCATTTCTCTGCCTGTCCAGTGAGTGGGCAGCACATTACTTGCAGAAGCCCCTCGGGGCCCGAGGTCCTGCCACCGTGGGGATGGTGGCCCCGAGCGGCCACGCTGAGCCCCTCGAGGCCATCTCTCTTTCCCACCCATGCTGGGCCTGGATGCCCAAGGCCATGGCCCCTTTCCTACTGGGCACTGTCTACCTCACTGACTGGCTGATGTGGCCTTGTGGGCTGTAGCTCAAGGCCATAGGCCTCCTCCCCAGAGCCCCCAGAAGAAAAGGAGACGGGATTGGGCCTCCTGAGGGCTGGGCTGGGGATTAGCTGGGCATGAACAGACTGCACTTATATGTGCCTTGCCAAGAGACCCCCAGATCCATGTCTGGGGTCTAGGAGGGAGCGCAAGCCACAGGCACCAAGGATGGTCAGGCTCTAGACTGGGAGGCAGACCTCAGGCCCAAGCTCAACACCTCAATTTTCCCACCGCTTAAATGGGCTCAATGATCACCAAAGACCCTTCCAGCCACGGCACTCAGAGATGCCCTTAGGCCTCAGCGGTATGGCTGACGGGTGTGTCCCGCTGCTCTGCACCCTGGCACGAGCTTGACTCCTCCTTCAGGTCTATACTCAAAGGACAGTTTCTCTCTGTAGCCTCCCTAACCACCTGCCTAAGGTGGCAACTGCGCCCCCGGGGCCCCCACAGACCCCACCCTGTTTTATGGCACATTTGACCTTCTGGTGTGCCCCAGGGCCCACTCCTTGGTTGTGGCTGTTGTCCTCCTGCTGCTGGGCTCTCAGTGACAGGTTGTGTGTGTTCACAGTTTTACCCTTAGTGCCCAGAGTAGGAGCTCAAAACAAGTTTGTAGGTGGGAAGAAGGAAGGAAGGGACAAGGGAGGAGGGAAGGGAGCAGGGCCAAGGGGTGGGAACAGAGAAGGAGGGGAGGGAAGGAGGGTGGGGGAGGAGCAGGGAGGAGTCGAGAAGGGGGAAAAGAGGAGAAAGAAAAGAAGTCTTCCTGTGGGTAAGTGTGCATTTCCCCTCTGATGATATAACAGCCTGACCCCAGCTCTCGGAGTTGGGAAATGTCCAGATAATCCCTCCTTCCAGATAATACTTGCTCCCAGCACCGCCTTGCCACGAGGGGTCAATGGGCCACACTTGGGCAGCTGCACGAAAACGTGGCTCAAGCTAACACCCAAGGACCTAGGCCAGTCTCCACTCGACATCCTTCGTGTCCCAGGATATCGGAGAGTGTGGCTTGTTAGAGACACTGGCTCTATAGACGACCACCAGGCCCAGGAGAAGGAGTTTATCTGGCGTGGTCTCAGGCTGACTCTCTCTACTGTCCCCCATATGGAATTCCCAGCTGCAGGCAGAATTGCCTGAGCCCAGTCTCCAAGGCAAGAGCCTCCCATCCATGATAGGGGCAGCCAAGGCAGCAACCCACCCAGCTGCTCCCACCTGCCCGGGGTGGCCGAGACAGCAGCTAGTTGTCTCCGGGCCAGCGCCTGCTCTGCCCGTTTCACAGGCAGCCTCCTGATTCCTCACTTAATTTATTTTGACATCCTCGCTGGCTTTTGACCTCCTTACAGAGTCATGTGGTGCTTAAAACTCATTATCCCCCATTGAAACAGGAAGTTAATTAAACCCTTCACAGAGCCGGTGTTGATGAATGTCAGGATGGGCCCCTGACACAGCTGCCCAGCGACTCCAGGGCCTTGGGCTGACCGGCAGGGGGAAGTGGGGGCGGGGGGGGCGGGGAGTGAGGCCTGGCCCAGGCAGGGGCCATGGGACAGACTGGGCCCTGTTCCATCCAACACAGCAAACGGTTGTCATTCCGGAGCAGAGGGTGTGGATTTCCTGGGGAGAATCTAGCTCTGCCACTTACCTGCTGTGTGGCCTTGGGCAAATAACTTCACTTCTCTGAGCCTCAGTTTACTCATCTGGCAAATGAAAACTCTAACAGTCCTTCAGAGAGCCATTATGAGCAGACAGCGCATGAGCCTATGTCAGCGCTAGGCACAGGGCCTGGCACTGAAGCACCCTCCATGGCATGACTCTCTCGGCTGCCAGTGTAAGATGACAGAGTACCGAGTGCTGTAGAAGAGGCCTCTCCAGTTGCCACAAGCTGGAGCAGAGGCCCAGCCTACAGAGCTCCTGGACCCAAATACAAGGAGATTCAGAAAAGAGCGTAAGAGCAGGGCAGAGCGTACCACAGGCAGCAGGGGCAGGAGTGGTTTGGGGAGACCAGTGGGGTCGGGGCAGCAGTGGTTAGAGCAGTGGGTAAGGGAAGCTTGGAACAAAACGGGGTGGTTGGCAGCATCTCAGGAGGCATTTTGGAGCTATAAGGAGGTGAAGTCACAAACACAGGAGAGACAGTGACCCAGAAAGAGGGCTTGGTGGGCATGGCATCCTGAGGTCTTTCTGGTAGCATGGCCTCGGGACCTGCTCCACCCTCGCCACTCTGCTGCAGGCCCAGGCCTTTCAGAACCCACACTCAGCCCTCCCCACCTTGTACCTACTCTTCCCTCACCTGAGAATGCTCTTCTCCCATCACTCTTTCTTGAATACCCTCTTCATTCTTCAATGGTCAGCTTAAGTTTCTAGAATATTCTGTGGCTCACTTTGTCATAGCCCAACAATCAGTGCAGGGTCTGACATTGGGGAGGTGCTGCGATTAGCTCCCTCACCCAGCCACAGCAACTTCCCAGACCTGGGCCACCATCCAGGGGCAGGGTATGCCCACAGACTGCCAGCCCACAGGTCAGAGGGCAGAGGTAGACCAGACATGAGCCCAAGAACCACAATGGCACCAAAGCTAGAGGAGCCCTGAGGGGTCAGGGGCCACCCACACTTACTGGTGAGGAAACCAAGGACCAGATTGCTCAGATCCCGCCCTCTAAAGTGGCAGACAGGATTCCAAGCCAGTTATCCAGACTCCCAGGCCAGGGCTAAGAGCATGGGCTCTGGAGTTAGCCTGCCTGGGGTTGCAGGAAGCTCTGCCACATCTGAACTGGAGGACCACTCTGAGCCTTAGTGTCTTCATCGCTACCACAACAGCCTTGAACACTGTGTCCCAGGCCCAGCTCCGCCACTCTCTGCCTGGGTGACCCTGATGGGTGTAACCAGCAGAGGGTTGCACAAGGACCTCATGAGAGAATATGAACCAGCCCAAAGCAACGGCTTAGAAAATGCTGGTGATACAACCATGACATTGCCCCTAGACTGGGCATCCAGGACAGACCCATGCTCAGGAGCCTTTCTTAGGACCAGACACCCATGGAGCCTCCTGGGAGGCCTCCAGAAAGCCTGCTATTAGCCTTGGAATCCAGTGAGCAGGGAGCAACCAGACCAGGGTCAGGGCAGCCCAGCTCCAGACAAAGCCCCTCCCAGCTCCACAGCAAGCTTTGACAGCCCCCTTTCAGACCGAATGCCATTCTGTTTACTCCACTAATGACTTTTGGGTGTGAATCCTGGCACTCCTCACAGACACGCAGGGACAGGTGGAAATTAGAATTCACGGTGGGCAGCCCATGCAGGATGGAGATGGCCAAGTAAGACACACTCAGCAACCCCACACCCTGTTCCCGGTCTCCCACCAGATTAGGGACTCCTGCAAAGCCCCACTCAGATATCACCTCTTCCAGAGAGCCTTCCTTGACTTCCCCAGGCAGAGGCGGGCACTCCCACTCTAAACTCACCCAGGCTTTCCTTTCAACATTTCTTGCTCCTCTTTCCTGAATTTCCCTTTATTATCAACAGACCTGCTCTGAGGGCTAGTAGTATATTCAGGTTCTGTGGCATCACCACTGATTGCCAGCAGTACAGTTTCCTCTTCTGTATAATGGGGATAAACATAACCCCTGCAGGGCAGATTGAGGGGCAAAGCAGAGAAGGAAAGTGCTCCAGAAGCAGCTCTCACCTGGGTCCAGGGCTGTTACAGTGCTCCGTGGGCCTATGGCCTGTGCAGGTGCATGGGACCTGCACTTGGTTTAACACTCTGCTGCTGTTGCTGCCCTGCAATTCTCAATTTTTGAACAAGGGGTCCCCACATTTTCATTTTATACTGGGCCCCAAAAATGATGTAGCCAGTCCTGGTCAGCAGGTTCTGTTTCTGACCTGCCTCTGCTCCTAAGTCCATGGGTGATTTGGATGTTTCTCCTCTTGGGGCCCGTTTATGGACAAAGAAGTGGCCAAAGTGATGATTATTTTCTCATCCTGCACCCTCGACAGGTATCACTAATAAGTCATGGATCTCTCTCCTGCTGACCCTCAGAATCCTCCTTAACCCAGCCATTTCAGCTGCACCCACTTTGAGGTTCATGGAGCCTCAGACATAGCCCATGGCCACCTCCTCCAGTAATCACTCTGACTCCCAAGTCCCCAACTTTGGGAGGGGCAGTAAGCTCAGTGGGAAGCACAGATAGGTGGAGTGCCCCATTCTGTCAACAAACACTGTGGGAGCCTTGTGCTGAGTGAACCAGCCAGTGTATCCACTCAGTGAGCGAGGCCCCAAGCTCCTCAGTGAAGGGATACAGCACGAGGCAGCTGTTGGAAGGCCCACCTGGGTAGGGAGCTGGGTGACTGACCCTAGGCAGGTCTTTTGGCCTCCTAGCATTAGTGTTCCTGTCTTTCTGGTGGCAGTGGGTGGTCCCAGGGTGGACCTCTGCCTCCTGCCCTACCTGCCACTCTACTGCCCAGAGACGCCCTGAGAGTAATGGCAGGGCAGAGGAGAGCGCCCAGGCTCTGGGGATAACACTTGTCCTTATCCATGGAGTGGGGACAAAGGTAACAGGAGTCAGAATTGGGGGGGGGGGGCGGTCTCACAGACAGACAGCTCTGCACTCATCCAGCCTCTGCATGTGACAGTGATGATGATTATCTGCCATCAGATGGGTGGGACTCTGCAAAAACCCTTCCTGGTGGCCCTGGGGACCTAATAATTCCCTATTTTTTGTAAATATACGGGAGAGGGGGCAGGCACCAAATTCAGGCCAAGAATATTAAAATAAAAGAATACAATTGTGCCCTGGCTGGTGTGGCTCAGTGGATTGAGCACCACCCTGCAAAACAAAGGGTTGCTGGTTCAATTCCCAGTCAGGGCACATGCCTGGGTTGCAGGCCAGCTCCCCAGTGCGGGGCGAGGGAGAGGCAACCACACATTGATGTTTCTCTCCTCCTCTTTCTCCCTCCCTTTCCCTCTCTCTAAAAATCAGTAAATAAAAAAAAATCTAAGAATATAATTGTGCTCCCTCCCGGACAACCCTAATGCTGTGTGACTTTGAGCAAGACTCACTAGAAATACGGGGCCTCTGGGGTCCCATGAACACATCCCAAAGGACTGGGAGGTTCGCCTCCATTTCCAGGACTGGAACAGACAGTACTGACCCTGGGACCCTCACTCCCTTCAGACTGCCCAGGCGGCGAGGGGT
>PVKM010032800.1:0-16245 GCA_004027735.1 Carollia perspicillata
CCGAGATAGGGCCATAAATATATACATAATTTAATATGCACCAAATGACCTCTGCCTAATAGTTTCTGCTTAGATTGTAAGCCTGTAAGGGAAAGGGTCATTTCTATCTTGTTCACCATTCAATCCCCAGAATAAGCTAGCATTTCACAAATACTTATTGAATGGATAATATTTTTGCTTAAACATCTTCATATATATATATAACTTTTCTTCATGAAATTCTGATGCTTAAGACCAGCATTTTATATATAATCTGCTTCATAAATTTGTAAATGCTTCAAGGAAATTTCTTTATTTGAGGAGAAAATAATAAATGCTCTCTTAACAGAGTATCTTATGTTTCAATTATAGTTTACAAATGAGTTTTTCTCACATTTTTTGTTAGATCTCCACAGTAATTCTTTTAAGAAAACATCATCTCCCCATTTTGCAGATGAAAACACTGAGTTTCAGAGAGAATTAGGTATTTCCCATTATAATACAGATAACAAATGACAAAGAGGATTAGAACACATTTGTTTTGGCATAAGGTTATGAAAAAAGTTTGGCCAAGAACTCCTTTTAAATTATGCATTATATTACTTTAAATGATCTACAAATACTCAAAAATCAAGGACATGTGTTCTAGATGGTTTATTAGTAGGATGATATTTTGCATCTTAATCTTAAATGAGTATTGTATATTTAAATGTTTTTGAAAAATAGTTTTGCTTAAATAAAATAAATGCATTTAGTGTGTTATAATAACACACTATATAAATAAAGTTTTCCAATACCCTTAGAGGTTTGAGCAACTTCTACCTTATTAAATTTTATTTTTATTGGTATCTCTTTATCTTTTAAATCAGATACCAAAGAGAAAAATATGAAAAAATCACTTTACTTTGCCCTGTACACTGTTATAGGCTTTAAAAGTTATAAGGCTTAAAAATATAAATTGTTGAATCCAACTGATGCTGCAAGGTTAGATAAAGTAAAACAAAATCTACTTTTTTCTAATTAAGAAGAAAATATTTTGGAAACTCAAGTTACACTTTATTACTCCCTTTGGTTTTTGTAGGTCCAATAGGAACTTTTCCCCAATTGATATATTTAATCACAATGTCCTTTTCTAATAACTATCCTATTTTAAATTTTAAATCTCAAAATTTAAATTGGGACACTTAAAGTTGATCTATAACGTAGCTCTAAAAATGGGATAACTATAATAGCATAACCAATAAAATATATTTAAAAATTAAAAACAAAAAAGTAGCTCTATATTCTAGTAGAGGAAAGAATACTGGGAGTGCCTATGACACTTTGATTGTTGTTATCTCTTGTGTAAAAGAACAGTCAAGTGTATTTTTGAGACTCCAATGTGAGCATTCTGTGGAGGGCTTGGATTCTTTTTCTCTCCTGAATGTAGCCATATTATTTATAAAACATTTTTTGTGAAATAAAGCTCAAGGATATTATACCTAATATTGTTGAAATATGTATAAACATAACCTTCAAGGAAACCATGAAAGCTGAGCAGAGATGAGCAACAGGAGGTTTACAGTTGTGATTACAGTGTGTTTTTATATTACCTATTTATTAATGATTACATTATTCACTTGTATTAAAACTGTAGAACTACTTCTGCCAAAGCCTGTATATGAAGGGGGAAAAATTCCTCCCAAATTCCAGCCAAGTATGATCTTCTCAACATGTTAAATAAATGTATTATAGAATGAGATCTTATTTTACTAATAATCTACCTCCTTTTTATGGTTCATTCTACTAAAATAAGCTATTTTCTGATTCCAAAAATATATTTTTTATATATTTCTTCTTCTGCCCTTTCTAGTTAAGCTCACTGAAATAGTAGTTTGGCTCACTAATTACAATTACTTACTGGCATTTTCTTGTAGGCTCTCCATAATTTGGATTCCAGCCCTGCCACATCACTGAATTAACTCATAGATTTAAACTCATCTTTATGTTACAGTATTCTATGGATGCTCTTCAGTCTTTATATTGAAGCTTATAGTTGTTAAATTTTTAATAGCTTTGTTCCTCTTAGAACCATGGAAACTTTGTTTTAGTAAGACCTAATCACTTTTCAAAGACTGAACGGACACTTTTCCTAAGAAAACATATTAGTGGCCAACAGCTATGTGAAAAGATGATGAACTTTACTAGCTATAAGAAATTAAAATCATGATGAGATATCACCTCACACCTGTTGGAATGGCTTTTCTCAATAAGACAAGAAGTAACAGGTGTTAAAGAGGATGTACAAAAAAGGAAACCCTTATAGACTGCTGGTGGGAATGTAGACTGGTACAGCCACTATAGAGAACAGCAAAGAAGTTCTCAAAAAATTAGGAATACAGGTAACATATGACTCAGGAACCACTGTTTGGGGTTCTGGGTGTCTACCTGAAAAAATTGAAAACATTTATTCATAAAGATGTATGTATCCCTATGTTCATTGCAGTATAATTCACAGTAGCCAAGATATGAAAACAACTTAAGTGTCCTTGGATAGAAGATTGGATAAAGAAAATGTGATACATCCCTGGTGGGTGAGGCTCAGTGGATTGGGTTACCAGTTCGATTCCCAGCCAGGGCACATGCCTAGGTTGTGGGTCAGGTCCCTGGTAGGGGGTGTGCGAGAAGCAATCACACATTGATGTTTGTCTCCCTCTCTTTCTCCTTCTCTTCCCCTCTCTCTAAACATAAATAAGTAAAATCTTTTTTTTTTAAATGTGATACATATACACAAGGAAATGTTACTCAACCATAGGAAGTACTACCATTTGTGACAACATGGATAGATCTTGGGAGTATCATGCTAAGCAAAATAAGTCAGATGGAAAAGGACAAGAGCCGTATGATTTCACTCATATATGGGATATAAAACAGAAAGCAACAAAAGAACAAATAAAACAAAGAAACAAACTCATGGACACAGATAATAGTATGGTGGTTACTGAAGGGGAAGGGGCTAGGGGGGAGGATAAAGAGGGCATAGGGGTCAAATATATGGTGACCAAGGGAGTCTTAACTTTGGTGAGTACATGATGTAGTATACAGATGATGTATTACAGCACTGTACTCTTGAAACTCATATGGCAGTATTAACCAATGCTACACTAATAAATTTAACTTAGAAAAGGAAAAAAGACTTAACCACTTTTATTTCTAATATCATATCAAAGAATGATCCATATATGAGGTCTGTCCATAAGGTATCCAGCCATGCACTATGAAAAATAGAGACATTTATTGAAGAAGATGCAAGATAAAGGAAACATTGTACACAGCACAGTGATGCCTCAGTCACCTTCAAAGTGGGTGCTTTGGGACCTCACACAGTTCTCCCAATTGCCATCAGCTGCCCCCTCATATTTCCTTGAATCTTATCAAAGGTCTGAAATCTCTTCGTTTTCAAAGGTGACTTTAGTTTTGGGCAAAACCAGAAGTCACAGGGTGTTAAATCTAGGCTGTAGGGGGACTGAGTGATCTGGGTGATTTAATGTTTTACCAAAATACTTTGCACAAAGTGTGATGTCCAAGCAGGTACACTGTCCTGATGAAGCTGCCAATTACCAGTTGCCCATAGCTACAGGCTTCTGAATCATCCAAATAGTTTCTGAGGAGTTCTCCTCCTGGCACTCCTCGGAAACTATTTGTTCAAGCTTAACATAAAATTTGATGCAAATTTGTTGCTCTACTAGCTCAGTCATTTTGAATGCAACTACCATCCAGTACACATTCTCACTCAACGATGTCTACCACTCCCACTGACTAGTACAGTGAAGTTGTCATTGTTCATGTGTGTGCATTCCAGTCCATTCTTCTTGGCTGCCAGCTTACATTGATGTCATGCAGACAGTTCTCATTATATTAACAATGGTCAGACTTTTTCCAGGCAGACTTCATATATTGCTAAGCATTTGAATTATTTACACTACTTAGTATGTAATGCAAAGTATCTGTACTTAAAATAAATGCAATAACATGTCCTGATTTAAAGAACAGAATGGTCTGTACTGATTTCCCTGTGAATTCTTTATTTGGAAGGGTTACCATCTAGTTGGCATAGTTTGTGTTAGATCAGCATTTCATAAAATTTTTTGGCAATTTGTTTACTTCTCTGTTATATTCACACTCTATATCCTCATTCTGAAAAACCTACATTTTTATTTTTTGATTATACTTTACATTAAATATTATTAGTTTCAGTTTTACAGTATGGTGGTTAGACAATCATATACTTTACAGAGTGGTCCTCCTGATATTCCAAGCAACAACCTGGCTCCATACATAATTATTGCAATAATATTGACTATATTTCCTATGCTGTAATTTACATCTCTATGACTATTCTGTAACTACCAGTTTGTGTTTCTTAATCCCTTCATCTTTTTCATTTAGTCCACCAATCCCACTCCTCTCTGGTAACCATTAGTCTGTTCTCTGCATCTAATAGTCTATTTCTATTTTGTTTGTTTAGTTTGTTCTTTAGATTCTACTTATAAGTGAAATCATATGGTATTTGTCTTACTCTGTCTGACTTATTTCACTTAGCATAATACCCTCTAGGCCTATCCATACTGTTGTAAAAGGTTACATTTAATTTTTTATAGCTGAGTAGTAGTCTATTGTGTATATGTACTACAGCTTTTCTATCTACTTGTCTACTGATGGGTATTTGGGTTTCTTCCATATTTTAGCTATTGTAAATAATGCTGCAATAAACTTGGGTGTATATATCATTTCAAGTTAGTGTTTTGGGTTTCTTTGGATATATACCCAGAAGTAAAATAACTGAGACATAAGACAGATCTGTTTTTAATTTTTTGAGGAACCTCTGCAATGTTTTCTGCAGTAGTTGCACCAATCTGCATTCCCACCAACAGTACACTAGGGACTAGGGTTCCATTTTCTCCACATTCTCATCAACACTTGCAGTTTGTTTATTTATTATTAATAGCCATTTGGCCAGGTGTGAGGTCATATTTCATTGTGGTGATAAACCTACATTTGATTGGTTGTAGAGGAAGGTACAGGCCCTGTTTAATTATTTTATAGAACAACCATAAAACATTTTTCCAGTATCTTATGTATTGGACAAGATCTGTTAATAAATGCATGTTTAATGTGAGAAGATATAATTTTAAGAATATAATAAAAGAAATCAATATAGACTACTCACAAATTATCCAGTCCTCAAAAAATACTCAATCGTCTTCTTTTCTATTATCTTGGCATTCGCATATAAAATTATTATACTTTATATCTTTCTAGAATATAGAGCAAATTTCAATAAGAAATTTATATGACTCAGCCCTATCCTGGGAAATTTATTTTGTGCCACAGAGGCTCTCCCCATCAGTGAGTGTTAAATTTATTACAGAATCATAAATATTTCATGGTGTCTGGCCCAAAGTATATGGCATTATGCCTCTGGAAGATGAAATTCGAGAGTTGAGTGGTAATCTGCAGTTCAGGTACAATCAAACACTAACAACTTTCACCAAATATCACCACATTAAATTTTATTTATAAAGGAAGTTATACTCAAGGTAAGATCTAAGATAAAGGAGTAGGTAGAAGCTACACTAACCTCCAAGGACCAATCTGGAATTACAACTAAATTATAGAAAAATCATCCTGACTAACCAACTGAACACTAGCTGGAGAGAAGCATTATAACCAAGGACTTATAGAATAAACCAAAACACTACGATGAGACTGGTTAAGAAATGAGGAGTTATGAGATGGCTGGCTGGGCTCACACAGGTGGCACCTAAAGTTCCAGAGGGATATTTCAGCTGCTGGGGGTTTCCCACTGAGAAATGTGGGGTCTAAACCCCAAGCTGGGCTCCCCAGCCTAAAGCAGCAGAACCTGGAAAGGAACACAAATAACATCCAGCTGTGAAAAGCAGTGGGGTTTCTGTCTGCCTGGGAGAGATGGCTAGAGACACAGAGAGCTTCTTAAAGGGACAATGCACAAAATTTTGTTTGAAGCCATTTACTCTGGACTTTGAAGAGGGACGAGAGGGAGGGCAGGGTGGACTAGTGACACATGAGGAGAATCTAGAGTTGGTAGCTCTGGGGAGAGAGCTAAAGGATCAGCTGCCAGGATCCCTGTTCTGAGTCATTACCCATAGCAGAGATCATCTTTCTTGGGCAGAGCACTCCCGGCCATGTGGCATCAGCCTGAGGGGAAGCAGGAGCCCCACCTGAGGGAATCCCTTTTGCCTTGCCCTATAGAGCTTAAACCAGGCTGCTGAGGAGTACAGCTGGAGGCTAATTCAGAGACAAAACCTAATAGAAAGCCTGCAGATCAAGGTGGGTCTCTGGGAGCAATGAGACTAGCTGACCCCCCACCCCAGGCCTGGTGCTGGTAAAAGCCAGTCTTGGTGCACAGCTTGGTTCTTTCTCCACACAACAGGCCTAGCAGAGGGAGCTACAAGCTATTGATTGCTGATAACCCCAAAAAAGGTTACCCAAGGCCATTCAGAGGCAGTAAGTGACTTAGGTCTGCAACAGAGTCTGTAAAGATCTACCTAATACAGAGAAACAAACACAAAAAGGCAGCCAAAATGAGCAGCAGAAGAAAAAGTCCCCGAGTGAGAGAACAAGAGGACTCTCCAGAAGAATTAAATGAAATGGAGGTAAGCAATTTATCAAATATATTGTTTAGAGTAATGATTATAAGGATATTCAAGAGCATGCAAAAAGACACAGAAGCCATAAAAAGGGGAAAGTCTGAAATAAAGAGTGCAATATCTGAAATAAATAATGCACAGGAAGGAAAATAGTAGGTTAGATGAAATAGATGATAAAACCAGCCATTTGGGAGACAAGGTAGAAAAAAACACCCAGCAGAGCAGCAAAAATAATAAAAGAATTTTTAAAAATGAGGACAGTTTAAGAAACATTTGGGATACCATGAAGCATAATAACATCTGCCTCATGGGAATACTGGAAGGAGAAGATAGTATGCAAGTGATACAGAACCTATTTGAAGAAAAAATGACTGAAAACTTCCTTAATCTGGAGAAGGAAGAAGACACACTGTACAGAGTCCAGGATGTACAGACAGTACCAAATAAGAGGGATCCAAAGAGGCCCCAAGAGGGACCCCCAAAGAGGGATCCAAGACATATAATTAAAGTGGCAAAACTTAAAGACAAGGAGATAAATCTTAAAAGCCACAAGGGAAAAGCAGTTAGTTACCTACAAGGAGCTCCAAATAGACTGTCATCTGATTTCTTAACAGAAGTATTTCAGGCCAAAGAGATCAGCATGAAGTATTTAAAGTGATAAAAAATAAGGACCTACAACCAAGGCTACTTTACCCAGCAAGGCTATCATTTAAAATTAAAGGAGAAATAAAGAGTTTTCCAGAAAAGAAAAAAACAAATGGAATTTGTTAACAACAAATCAATATTGCAACAAATGTTAAAGGGCTTGCTTTAACAAGAAGAATAAGAAAAAAAGAAAAAGAGGAAAATAGTTAAAAAATAAAATGACAATAAATATGTATCAGTAAATAATCACTTTAAATGTAAATGGCTTAAATGCTCCAACAAAAAGACATAGTGTAACTGAATGGATAAGAAAACAAGATCCATATATATGCTATCTCCTAGAGACCCACCTCAGAAAAAATGATAAACACAGACTAAAAGTAAAGAGAGAGAAAAAGATATTTTATACAAATGGATAGGGAAAAAAAGCTGTGGTAGAAATACTCATATCTAACAAAATAGACTTTAACACCATGGATATATAGTAAGAAACAAAGGACACTACATAATAATAAAGGAAACAATCCAAAATGAGGATGTAATCCTAGTAAACATTTATGTACCCAACATAGGAGCACTTAAATATGTATAGGAAATCTTGATGGACATAAAAGTAGAGACTGACTGAAATACAGTCATAGTAGGGGATTTTAATACATAGTTGACTTCAGTGGATAGATATTCCAGAGAGAAAATCAATAAGGAGACAACAGCTTTACAGGCCAGCACTCAATCCACTGAGCCACACCAGCCAGGGCAAGACAGTAGCTTTAAATGACACACTAGATCAAATGGATTTAACTGTTATCTTCAGAGCATTACATCCCACAGCAGCAGAATATACACTCTTTTCAAGTGCTCATGGAATGTTTTCTAGGATAGACCACAAATTAGGACACAAAACAAATCTCAATAAATTTAAGAAGACTGAAATCATATCAAGCATCTTCTCTGGCCATAATGCTATGAGACTATAAATCACTTACAAGAAGAAAATGGAAAAATACACAAAGACATGGAAGCTACATAGCATGCTATTAAACAATGAATGTGTTAAAAATGAGATCAAGAAAGAAATCAAAAGATACCTTGAAACAAATGAAAATGAAAATACGACAACCCCAAATTTGTGGGACACAGTGAAAGCAGTCCTAGGAGGGGAATTCATAGCATTAGAGATTTATCTCAAGAACAAGAAAAAGTTAAAAAAAATATATATATATAACTTCACACTTAAAGGAATTTGAAAAAGAAAAACAAACAAAACTCAAATGGGGTAGAAGGAAGGAAATAATAAAGATCAGGGCAGAAATAAATGAAATAGAGTCTAAAAAATTATACAAATTTTAATGATCCAAGAACTGGTTCTTTGAAAATATAAACAATATCGACAATCTTGTAACTAGAGTCATCAAGAAAAAAATAGAAAGAACCAAAATTTTAAAAATCAGAAATGAAAGAGAAGTAGAAACTGAGAACAAGGAAATACAAATAATTGTAAGAAAATATTACAAACAACTATATGGCAAAATTGGACAACCTGGATGAAATGGATAAATACCTAGAAACATATAATTTTCCTAAAGTAAATCAGGGAGAATCAGGGGATTTAAATAGACAGATTACACCTAGTAAAATTGAAACAGTAAACAACAACAGCAACAATAAGATCTCCAAAACAAAAGCCCAGGACCAGATGTCTTCACAGGTGCATTTTACCAAACATTCTGAGAATATTAACACCTCTCTTTCTTAAACTACCTCAAAAAATTCAAAGTAGGGAAGATCCCAAGATCATTTTATGGGGCTAGTATTATTCTCATACCAAAATCAGATAATGACACTACACAGAAAGAAAATTATAGGTCAATATCCTTGATGAACATTTGCATCTTTGATTGCAAATCCTCAAAACAATATTGGCAGACTGAATCCTTCATAAAACAAAAGATCATACACCATGATCAGGTAGGACTGATTCAAGGGATGAAAGGTTGGTACAACATTTGCAAATCATTGAATGTGTTATATCACATAAATAAAATGAAAGCTAAAAACCACATGATCACATAAGTAGATGCAGCAAAAACATGTGGTAAATGGAACACCCATTTATGATAAAAACTCTCTGCAAAGTGGGAATAGAGGAAACATAACTAAACATAATAAAGGCCATATATGAGAAACCTATTGCTAGCATCATGCTCAACAGACAAAAACTACAAGCATTCCCCTTAGGACTGGGAGGAAGACAGGAATGTCTACTTTTACTTTCCTTATTCAACATAATACTGGAAGTCCTAGGCACAGCAATCGGACAAGAAGAAGAAATGAAAGGCATCCAAATTGGAAAGCAAGAGATGAAACTGTCATTATTTGCAGATGACATGATGCTGTACATAGACAACTCTAACGACTCCACCAAGAAACTACTAGAACTGATAAGTGAATTCAGCAAAGTAGCAGGATACAAAATTAATATCCAGAAATTAGTTGCATTTTATATGCCAATAATGAACTATCATAAATGGAAATTAAGAAAGCAATCCTGTCCACAATTTATTCAAAAAGAATAAAATACCTAGGAATAGATTTAACCAAGGATTTAAAACACCTGAACCTGGAAAATTATAAGATACTGATGAAAGAAATTAAAGATGATACAAATTAGTGGAAGCACATACCATATTCATGGATAGGAAGAATTAACATCATTAGAATGCCCGTATTACCAAAAGCAATGTATAGATTCATTGCAATTCCTACAAGATTCCAATGATGTATTTCACAGAACTAGAGCAAATATTTCAAAAAGGAACCTAATCGACAAAACAAACAAGCAAGCAAAATATAACCAGAGACACTGAAATTGAAAACAATCTGACATTAATCATAGGGGAGGTGGGAGGGGATATGGAGAAAAGGGGAAAGGGTTTTCAGGAACAACTATAAAAGGGAGACAAAACCAAGTGGGGTAGAGTCAGGGGAGAGAGGTGGGGATGGCTGGGGTGTTGGGGGGAATGGTGGGGAGAAATGCAGACAACTGTACTTGAACAACAATAAAAAAAATTTAATTATATGGAACCATAAAAGATCCTGAACAGCAACAGCGACCTTGAGAAAGAAGACAAAATTGGAGGAATCACACTAGCTAATAACAAACTATACTATAAGGCCATAGTAATGAAAATAGCATAGTGCTGACATAAAAACAGACACATAGATCAATGGAATAGAATAGAAAATCCAGAAATAAAACACTTGGCTTTATAGTCCATTAGTTTTTGCAAGAGCAGGCAAGCACATGCAATGGGCTAAAGTTAGTTTATTCAATAAATGGTGTTGTGAAAATTGGGCAGATATGTGCAGAAGATATGAAACTAGGCCACCTTCTATGCCACACATAAGAATAAATTCAAAATGGATTAAAAACTTAAATGTTAGACTCAAAACCATAAAATTCCTAGAAGAAAACATAGGCAACAAAATCGTGGACATTTCTCATAGAAATATTTTTTTCTGATATATCTCCTCAGGCAGTGAAAGCAAAAGGAAAAATAAACATATGAGAGTAATCAAACTAGAAAGTTTTTGCAGAGCAAGGAAAACCATCAGCAAAACAAAAGGACAACCCACTGAATGGGTGAACATATTCTCTGATATATCTGATAAAGTGTTGATATCCACAATTTATAAAGAACTTATAAAACTCAATACACACACACATACACACACACAAAGAAAGCAAACAATCCAATTAATAAATGAACCAAGGACTTGAATAGACAATGTATGGGTGGCCAATAGATGTATGAAAAGATGCTCAATGTCATTAATCACCACAGAAATACAAATTAAAATCACAATGAGCTATCACCTCATATTGCTCAGATTGGCCATCACCAATAAATCAACAAACAAGTGCTGATGAGGACAAGGAGAGAGAATTTTCATGTACTGTTAGTGGGAATGCAGACTGGTGCAGCCACTGCGGAAAGCAGTATGGAGTTTCTGTAAAGAATTAAAAATGGATCTACCTTATGACCCAATGATTCCCCTTCTGGGAATTACCTGAAGAAACCTGAAACACTAATTCAAAAGAACATAAGCACCCCTTTGTTCACTGCAGTGTTATTTACAGTTACCAAGATATGACAACAACCTAAGCATCTATCAGTAGGTGAGTGGTTAAAACAATTATGGGACATTTACACAATGAAATACTACTTGGCTATAAAAAAGAAGAAAATTTTATACTTTGTAGCAGCAAGGATGGATGTGGAGAACATTGTGCTAAGTGAAATAAGCCAGTCAGAGAAAGGCAAATCCTTTGATTTCACTCATACTAGAATCTAATGAACAAACTGAATGAACAAACTAAATAATTTAGAGTTAAACTCATAGATAGAGAGCAGGTAGCTCTGCAGGGCTAGCAGGATGAGGGATTGAGCAAAAAGAAAAAAGATTCATGGACATGGACAACAGTGTAGTGGTTGTAGCAGGGAGGGATAATAAGGAGGTAAATGGTAATGGAAAAATACAATAAAATATGGAGCTATACTCATCTGATCTGTTTTTCTTAATTATATCAAAAATAATTACCAGAAAACATAAATCATAAGTTAGTATGTGTTCTATTTTTCAAAATAATATAATTGTTTTACTCAATTTACTCCTTCCAAGTTACTATATATCATAACTTGCCAAATCATTAAGCTTCCCTAAATTTATGGCCATCTGTTGTTCTATTTTTGCTCAAGCAGAAGAATGCAGAAATGCATTAAACTACATGGTGATTCATTTTGCACTTTACTCAAAACTGGCAGTTTCACAATTAAAATAAGACTGTTATTTTGGTAGATGGAATCATGGTCACTAGAGCATCACTCCATCTTCTGTTGACTCTGGAAGATGTGAAATTAACCTTCCTAGGAGCTGTCTGATTTGGCCAACCTTGGAGTGTTGTTTGATGAAGCTGAGTATGTCACCTTTTTCTTCCACCAAGTAAAAAGGAAAGGAAAGAACAGAAAACAATAAAAGAAGGCAGTGGAAAGAGGAAATGAAGGAAACTACATCTTTCATCACGACCTGTATAGGAATGCCTGAATAACAAAATTAACATCAACAGGTGCTTTGTACCAAATAAAATGCTCAAAAAAGATATTGAGACAAACAACAGATTAGCCTTAACAGAAGTTTCTGCCTAAAGGTTTTCATAAAGATAACTAGTCAAAATGCAAAGTCTCTCTAGAGCCCAATACGCAGATAAGACCAGTACCATGAAACAACAACATTACAGTTCATGATATTAAGTCAAGCCCTAAAGATCATTAGCAATAAAGGTAATGACCAACCCAGTAGAGACCTTTGTTAGGAAAGATGCCAGATCATCAGGTGTGAAGTTCCTAAAATTAAGAAATTCATCACCACCAGATAAGTGTCATATAAAAAGTTAAAAGGTCTTCTTTAAGAAGAAAAAGATAAAAATATAACAATAAAATGGCAATAAATATATATCTATCAGCAATTGAATTTTAAAAAAATAAATAAATAAGCAGAACAGAAACAGAATCATAGACACAGGGAACAATTCAATGGTTTCCAATTGGGAAGAGGGTCGGGAGAATGGGCAAAAAGGCAGAAGTATTAAGAAGTACAAATAGGCAGTTACAGAATGAATAGTCACGGGGATGTAAAGTACAATGTAGGAAATGGAGCAGCGAAGAGCATATATGCATGACCCATGGACAGGGCCCATAGTGTGGGCATTGCCCGAGGGGGTGGGGTGGTGCTGGGTAGAAGGGGACAAAGGGGGGAAATTGGGACAACTGTAATAGCATAATTGATAAAATATAATTTAAAAAAGGCATAAAAATACTTGTAACTTAAATACAAAGAATCATAAAGAGGAAACACACAGATCTGATGTTTCTTTCTTTTCAAGTGCCTGTTCCTTACCCCATGAAATATGATATATACCTAGGCTGTCAGGTTGAAATGGAACTAGTACAGCTGGAAACCTTTTTGCTATGTGATATTCCCCAAGTGATTCTTTATCTTTATTTCCTTCTCTCACCTCTCTCCTTCTCTATTAACTTTTTAAACCTTTGTTTGTCCCTTTATTTCCTTCAAGATAGCTCATCTCTTGTCGGAGCTTCAACAACACGGAAATATCCATCTGTAGCCTTAATTTATTCATCATACTAGCAATTTCAGATTTTTCCGTTTCTACTCAGCCTTTTTTCATAGAATGTGAAAATGAACTAAGGGCTCATTTGGTCTCCCCCATCATAACAGTTTTGTTCCGTCTCTTTTTAGAACAAAATTTTCCTGGTAATTACCAATTCTGCCAAGAGCACATTCCTAGTCTAGGATCCTATTCTCAATATCATCGAGTCATTTTAAACTATTTATCTTTCTGCCCAGTTACTTAACCCAGGAGTGGTTATCACAATTACTGCTACTTCAGAGAATTCCTTTCAATGTTTACATTTCCCTTTCACTTTTCACTACCACCATCTAAGTTCCTATCATGTTATTTATAGATTCACCCAGCTACTCACTAAAACTCCCACACTCATTCTCTTTTTCCTCCTGCTATCAGGAAAATATGTCCTAGAACATTCTTTGTTCAGTTAACTCTCCATGTAAAAACTGTTTGTACTCCTTTATGACTCACAGCACAAGACACAGACTCCTTGGGCTGTCAAAGTTCTAGATGGGTGTTACTCAAACACTCCCCACCCCAACTACATAGACAATCAAATCTTTTTTTTACACCTTCCACCCTGTGAATCCCTATACCAGGATGGAGGGTATATTAACATTGCTGCTGGAACAAATTACCACAAACTCAGTGGCTTAAAATGACAGAAGCTTATTATTTTAGATTCTAGAGACCAGAAGTAAAAAATGAAATTAAGGCAGCTCAAAGCAAGGTGTCAGCAAAACTGCTGCCCTTTCTCAGCTTGTCAAGGGGAATCTATTTCCTTGACTTTCCCAGCTTCTGAAACTGCTCTCCTTGTTTCCTCCATCTTCAAGGCCAGCAGCACAACGCTAAAAAATATAATGCTTTTCCTCCATGTTCTAAGCTCTTTTAGCTGGCTAATAATCAAGCTAACAGAGACAGATTAACACGGGGAAATAGAAATTTAATAAGTGAGCACAGAGAATGCACATAATCATGAAAATTCCAAAGACAGCGAGGCAAATGGGTATTTATGTCATTTTGGATAAAGGAGAGAAGGAGGGAAAAGGATCTTAGATTTCAAAAGTGAACAGGGTAATTGACGGGTAATTGAGGAAGAGCTGAACACACATGACAGGTAAATTCTTGCTTCACTATGTTCAGAGATGTCTGTCTTTTTAGTTAGGAACATACACTGCAGCAAATTACTCAGGCACAAGATTTTACCTCTTTCCAATAAAATCAGTGTTTATAATCAAGCATCATATGTTTTTATTTGTTTGCAAACCTCATCCCAAATAATCACTTTTGAGGTGCTAAGATATCTAACTAAATTTCAAGATTCAATAAGCTTACATAATGTGGCTTATGAATCATAGTACCCAGAGCTCCTTTTCAAGGGAACAGGTCTTTTATCTCTAAAACAATGATTATCTAACCTGCAAAAACAGAGTTACTTACAGGTACACATATTGAAATTCCAGTGTCTACTCAATGTCGCTTGCTAGACTAGAATTCCCAATTTAAAGTATAACTCTGCCTTCTTGTCTTTCACAGTCTATGCTTACTCTGAATAGACAATTATTTTATTTTCATCAATTTCAATTACTCAGTATCTTATTAACAGCTAATTGCTCTCCTGGTGCTCTATGTCCTGTATTTTTACAGACAGCCTATCATAGACCTCAAGGCCTTTGGTGAGGCTATTTCACTGTTTTTGTCTTATTCAAGGCAATCTGAAGGATTCCTGACATTCCTAGAAGCAGAAATTCTAGAAGCACGTGGAAATTTGCCACAAATGTGGATGTAAGTAACTACAGGAGCAGAAGAAGAGGAAGAAGTCATCTGTCTAGAAGATTATTGTCTCCTGATAGAAGAGGCCCAAGATGTAGCTTTAGAAGCTCATACTTAGATATGGCGGTAATGAATGAGTGATTAGGAGGGTTTCTTACACAGCTATAAAAGTGTCACTCCTCTAATTTTATTTCAACATCTTTTTTGTATTTTTATAATAACTTCTGAGTATTTGAGTGGTAATATTCACTTTCCCACACATATCATTAAGCCCATTGGTTGGAATGGATTTCTTTAAGATATCAGAGTTTCTTAGATGCCTCAGAATATCATGTTCCCTGGGACCATCAAGAGAAAATGATCATTTTGAATAATCTCTGTTATTTCAACATAAAAATTTATAGATTGTGAGTGATAACTATCTACTATTTTTTGAATAGAAGTAAAATGTTCTTTTAGCTTCTGGAAGAGAGAAATACTTATGGTAGTTGATCTAAATGAGACAAAATCAAAGTGCCTGGTATCTTCATGGCATCTTGCAGGAAAGAAGCATGACACAGAAGCTAAACAAAGATTCAGTGATGATTCCTAACAAAAACAACAACTTTTGAACTGAAATATTTGGGGGCCATGGCCTACAACATCAATCCCCAACAATGGTGAGGAGGCAGAGTGGGGGAACCTGAAGATTAATATCACTAATTTACCCACATCTGCTCTTCATCTTGCTGACTTGTCCCACCATTTTTCGAGTTATATGCCAAATTAATACTAAATTGTTATTGTTGGACAAAATAAAGCAGTACATTCAGAATTTAAAATGAGAGTTTGTCATTGCTTATTTAAAAACATTTAATGCAGAACAAAGTTGACTATATTAATTATCTATTGCTGCATAACTATATGGCCACAAACTTAGCAACTTAAACAGCACACATTCTGACCTCATAGTTTCTGTGGGTGCAGTTGAGC
>PVKM010032802.1:0-16261 GCA_004027735.1 Carollia perspicillata
TTATTATATGAAATATTAAAGGGACTTATTTAAGAAAAAGAAGATCAAGACAATAAAATGGCAAAAATACATATCTATCAACAATTGAACCTAAACATCAAACTAAGCAAACAAGAAGGACAGAGACAGAATCGTGGATATGGAGAGCATTTTGATGGTTGCCAGATGGGAGGGGCGTGTGGAGGAATGGGTGAAGAGGTGAGCGGATTAAGAAGTACAAACAGGTAGTTACAGAATAGCTGTGGGGATATAAAGTACAGCACAGGAAATGGAGTAGCCAAAGAACCCAGATGGACACGACCCAGGGACATGGCCCATGGACATGGCCCATGGTGGGGGGATTGCCTGAGGGCATGGGGGTGCTGGGTGGAGGGGGCAAAGGGGGGGAAATAAGGACAACGGTAATAGCATAATCAATAAGATACAATTTTAAAAATATTCTAAAACTAAAAAAAATGAAATTTGTTTCAGTTACCGGGAAGTAACTGAAATATGTTTGATTCACATACAGAACCTGGGTGGGTGAGTCTCCTTTTTCAGCTGTACATTTTATAGAATCTAAATAAACATTCAAAGGAGATAAAATACAACAAATTTAAATAAATAATATTGGATATTTCTGATGAAAGCCTAATGCCCTAACTGCGATGCGCTGTAATTCTAACTTACATACCACATTTTAAAGACTCAGCATGAAAAAATCCCATTAATAATTCTTATACTAATTAAATGTTTAAAATGACATTTTAAAATATGTTGAATAAATATATTATTAAAATTATTTTCACCTGTTCCTTTTTACTTTTTTCAAGAGACTTTATTTATTTTTAGAGCGAGAGGAAGGGAGGGAGAAAGAGAGGGAAACACTGCTGTGTGGCTGCCTCTTGCGTGTGCCCCCTACTGGGGACCTGGCCCGCAACCCAGGTATGTCCCCTGACTGGGAATTGAGCCTGGGACACTTTGGTTCACAGGCCAGCACTCAATCCACGGAGCCACACCAGTCAGGGCCCTTTTACTTGTTAAATGTGGCTACTGGAAAACGGACATGACTTGTGTGGCTCACGGGCATTTCTTGACAACGTTATTAAGTATAACAAACCTTTGGGGGATTTCCCCTTTTGTTCTGTCAATATTCTGGTTAGAGAAAAAGAGGGGAAGAAGATGTGTCACATCATGCTTCCGCTGGCCTGCACTCACAGGGCTGGAGGGTCTTCTGATACGCCTCTTTCCTGCCCCTCCTGCGTATCTTGCATCCTTGAAGGAGACGGAGGGATATGCTAGAACCCTCATTCAGACTAGGGTGACGGTGGTGATGAGGATTAGAAGTTAAGTGTTGGACGCATTGAGATTGAGATGCCTTTGGCTTTACTGCTCAGAGTGTGGTCCACACAGCAGCAGCAGCAGCGGCAGCAGCATTGCCTGGACCTTGTATGTAATGATGCACTCTCAGCCCCACCCCACAGAATTCTGCTTTCTAACTCTGCATTTAAAAGCATAATTTGCATTTTAACAAGATCCCCAGGTGATTTCTTTGGACATTCAAGTTTGAGAAGCAGTCTCCCACTGGGTAGCCCAGTGGAGAAACAGGTGGAAGTTCTCTGATTGCTTTTCCTTGCTCAGTGACGTAGGAAGCAAGGTCAAAGCCGAGAGGGAGGCTGCAGAGAAGGGGCTGGAGTTTTGAAGAGACTGGGAAAAGGGAGGAGTAATTACCTAGGATGGGAATGTTAATAGAACGTATGAGAAAAACCTGTCTTCATGAGCCAAAAGCAAGATCAGTCAGCACCTCGCGCGTTTTTTTCCTCCCTTTCTGCCCAGTGGGTGCAGAGCTGGGGTTTTGCCTGCTGAGTGCCCCAGGCAGAGAGGGGAAAAGGAGTGGGGAGTGATACTGTAATGATGGATCTAAGCTGGTTAAGGAGGGAAGTGAGGGATGGGGAAGAGGAAGAGGGGGTAAGATGCACAGATGGTCAGTGCTGATGTGGAGTTGTTGGAGCCAGGGTCAGAGCGAGGGATGGGTAGGCGGCAGTCAGGGTGAAGGGGCTTGATGCTGAGATTTTGGAAGGGGTGCAGTTATAGGTAAGGAGAGGTTCTACGGCGGCTACTATCGTGGGCTGGGCAATAAGATAAGAGGAAATGGATGCTGGCTTTTTCTTTCTTTCTTTCCTTCCTTCCTTCCTTCCTTCCTTCCTTCCTTCCTTCCTTCCTTCCTTCCTTCCTTCCTTCCTTCCTTCTTTCTTTCTTTCTTTCTTTCTTTCTTTCTTTCTTTCTTTCTTTCTTTCTTTCTTTCTTTCTTTCTTTCTTTCTTTCTTTCTTTCTTTCTTTCTTTCTTTCTTTCTTTCAGAGTGGAGTGGTTCAGACAAATGCAAGTGAAATATGAGGAAGGGCTTCTTGCCCAGGAGGAACCCCCCCGCAGGTGGAGATCACCTAGGAGGCCAAGGCCTGTGGCCGCAGTGGGCAGGGTGTGAGGGCACAGGGCTGGAACCTGGCCCCCGAGCTGCAGTAACTCACCTACTCAGGTCCTGTTTAGTCCTCCAAATGCAACAGCAGCGCTGGCCAAGCCAAGGTTATGTTAAATCACTGAGTCACCAGGCCTTACCAACAATGACCATAATGGACAGTTTTTGCTGTGTCCCAAGCACTTGACAACTGCTGTCTGTAATCCTCACCATATATTGTTACCTTCCCTCTGACAGACAAAGCTACCAAGGCTCAGAGAACGTAAGTAATAATCCCAACGGCCCACAGCCACTAAAGTGATTTCAACAGAATCCAGGTCTCCAGAGCACCCAAGGGGCTGATAACCAAATTCTGCTGGGGGCATGTGTGTTCACCTCTCCTGAGGATTCCAGTACAGAGGTCTAGAAAAAAGAATCCCCAGGCGAATGCTTCCAAAAGCCCTTTGGGTGACTCTGATGGTCAGGGGAGGTCGGGAGGCGTCACCCTGAGCCCCGGTGGCAGGCTGGCTCCCGGCCCAGCCTTCCTCAAGGGCAGCACTCTGCCTCAGGGAGGAGGAGCTCCCGCCCAACCTGCAGCCAGGGTTCTCTAGCCCCTAGAGCCCCGAACACACCTCATGCCATTTTCAAGCCTTTTGCAGAGGTGATTTCATCTGAGGCTTCAAAACTCGTAGGAGAAAGGGAAGAGCAGCATGGCTAGACTCTTTCACGGTCGGGTGCCCGCTTGCAGACAGGCTACACTCTGAGAAGTGTGTGGGGTGCTTTTGTCATTGTGAGAACACCGCAGAGCGTGCTTACGTGTGCCCAGACGGTACAGCCTACCGCTCACCTAGGCTACACAGTACAGCCCATTGCTCCCAGGCTGCAAACCTGTGCAGCATGTTACTGTACAAAACAACAGGAGATTAAATCACACGCAAGAGAAAATGAGTGAGCAGGAGATGGGCGAGGCTGCCAGTCACACCACCTTCTGGTTTTTACAGAACCCTCTAAAATGACGATACAGCGTGTAGCAAATGCATAAACCGGGAACATAGTCATCTGTTATCCTTATCCAGTACTGGGTACTGTGCAGAAGTGTTTGTGCTACACGTCTACACAACTGGCAGTGCAATAGGTTTGCTCACGCCAGCATCACCACAGACACTCGAGTGTGCGCCAGCTACGCCGTTACTAGGCAATGGGAAGTTTTTAGCCCCATTTTAATCTTATGGGCCCAGGGTACAGGTGGTCCTTCCTCGACCAGAACATCGTCAAGGAGAGCACGGCTAGAGAGATGGGCCCCAGGCCTCATGGCCATCCAGCGGAAAAGCTATGACAAGTCCTCACTCCTGGAACATCCCAATCCACTGTTCTTTCTACTCTCTATTTGTTTATGACCGTGCTAACTAATGGTAATGGGTAATAAGCCTTATTTTTAGGGGGAAAAGCCCTAATGTCCTATTCGTACCTCCCTGGCTGGGGGCGTATGAGAGGTGACCAATCGATGTTTCTCTTCCTCTCTCCCTCCCATCCCCTCTTTCTAAAATAAATAAATAAAACCTTTAAAGAAAAAAAAAAGAGTTCTCTCAGTTCAACAGATGATGGAGCAGGCTGTGCTGAGGCCTGGAGATGAATGGGACTTTGTCCTTGCCCTCCAGTGGGAGAAAGAGCCATATTTACCCCAGGCTGGGTTACATGCCCCAATCCAGTAAATACGAAGTGCTGGGAAAAAAGGTGACTTCTTTGAGAACCTTAGTGATAAGACCTCTCTTGGGTGGAGCAACCCTAGGCTTTCCGTAATCAGGCAGCTGCAGGAGGAGCGCGTAGACGGATTAGCCAAGCCCTGGGGCTGGGATGCCTCCGGGCTGGCTCTGAGAACGCTCGCTCTCCGGACCCACCCGTCCCCTCAGGCGTTCTCGCCCACTCCCTGGAGTTCCACCTGGGCTCGGAGGAAGCATTCCAGGGGCCCACCCTTTCAATCTCTCCGCCTCCTCTCATTAATCACTAAACTTTAGCTGCTCCATCCCTAAAATAAACGTCAGCCTGATTCCTTTCATTCCCCCAACCCCTTTCTTGACTTGCCTCCCAGGTCAGTGTTGCCAGGAAAATACAAGACACCCAGTTGCACTGTGTGGGACAATGGAACAATCGTACACAAAAAGTTATTTCTTTGACGTTCAAATTTAACTGGCTGTGGACGTAAAAAGGGAAAAAGGAAAGTAACCTCATAGGGTGATCTAATCCTAAATTCCTAAGAGGGCAGGTCATTGCGGGTAGTCGTGACACAAGCCTGTAACTGCTTCAGCCAAGGGCTGCGAGCCAGCTTGCCCACTGCTCTGGTGCGAAGGTTGACACACCTTGGACATGCCGGAATACCCATCAGAGCGTGTATGAACCTTCCAGAGAGCGTGATCTTGTCAGCTATCCTGCAGCCCAACCCCAGCCCCTACTTGGCTTTCTCCAATCTTCCCCCACCCCGTAATTTTAAATGCATAAAAGAAGCCGCAAACTTATTCTCTGGAGCATTTGAGATCTTGTTCCTCAACATATTCGTCAGTTTGGCTCAAATAGACTGTCAGAAAAATTCTCTGCAGATCTGGATGTTTCTTATGTCAACATGGTGGTCCTTACCTTATTTGCTGAAGCTGGGAGCTGGGCCCCGTGGGCAATGGCACACCTCCTGCCACCTTTCCAACCTCCCTCCAGATGGCTGTTGACGGACTCATGGCTCCCCATTGCCCTCTGGGTAAAAATCTCAATCGCTGGCCCCCTGCCTCCTTGCCCAGTCCTGTTTCTTACCACTCCCATCCAACTCCACCTGCCCAGTCCTAGACTGCTGGGATGGTGGGCCCTAAGCCCTTTGCTTCAGACGCTGTTGCCTCTACCCAGGCAACGTTCTTCCCTGCCCCTTCAGTGGCTAGGCTGATTCTGAAACACCCACTAACACTGGAATCAGGTATTACTGCCCCTAGGGAGCCTTTCCTGAAACACCCCCCCACACCCCATGTTGGGTTAGGAGCTCTGCCCTCTGGGACCCTGCACAACGAGATGAACGCTTGTCAAGCCCACAGCACTGTAATGATCTGACCTGTCCCCATGTCCTCAGACTGTGGGTTTCTCGAGGACAGGGGCTGTGCTCTTTCCCGTTCGACATCTCCAGAACTGGAAACTCCTGTCTGCTTGGTAGAAGGCAGAGGCTTAGTTAATGATCTGCTAGGGTCTTACAGACAAGGCCTTTGTCCCTTTCATACCAGGTGTGAATAGAAAAGGGGCCCGTGCTCAACTTGACATGCTCAGGGGAGGCCTGGATAGTGGCCTCACAGACCAAGAGACCAAAAGTAACCAAAAGCAAGTCACGGAGGAACCTCTGGCTCTGGGGGTCAGCCCTCACCTCTGATCTCTTGCTGCCCTTGCTCTGAGGAAACCCCTGAATCCGAGTCAGTGGTCTGAAATGAGTAAATAAATAAACATTCCGCTGAAATAAATAGAGGAACAGAAAAAGTGGTGTCAGCACCACAGTTTTCAAGTGCTTGGGACACAGCAAGGCTCACGGAGGTTAGTCACGTTCTGGGCCTGCGGCTTCTTTAACAAAGGTTAATTTTTGTCTTAGACAAGCCTGTCTATTGTCTTCTTGCATCTATGATAACAGACCTTTGGAACCTCAGGGTAATAATCTCCTTGGTCAGACCCCACAGGGCATGGTCACCCACTGGCGCAGGAGACCACAGAGCCCCTCCCTGTACCTGGTCCCCCGGCATGTGGTCCGTCCGTCTGTCTGTGCAGGATCACTGCTGATTGTCCTACACGCCAGCGTAAGGAAGCATGTGTCCCTCTGGCTCCCCTTTTAGTTTTATCTTTTATCCAGTCCCCGCATTTTCTCCACTTGGCCTTCTCCCTCCCCCTCGGTCTACCATCAGTAGATTTCATGGAACCTCCTTAAATCTCCTGGATTCTAACGTATAAAATAAGCTGCAAAACTGCCGTTCTCCGAGGCATTTTCTCAGTCCGCAGAGATTTGGCTTCTTGTCCAGTTGTCATCAGTTTGGCTCAAATCAGTTCATAAAAAATTCTCTACAGGTTTGATGCTTCTTACCATGACACAGGATTAACAAGGGGTCCGTCTGGAGAAGGGGGCCATTTAGTGAATGTTTACTATAAACTGTCACTCTGGGCTGGTGCTTCAGACGTTTGTTTAGGACCATGACCTTGATTCTGTGATCAGAAAATGGGCTCAGGAGAGTGGGCGTGCAGCCAGCCTTGTGTGGTTTGCCCGTGTGCGTCCCCACATCCGGCTCTCCAACAGGGCAGACGTGACTGCTGGAGGGAAAACAAATCTCCTTGGAGACGTTTCCACTCTGGAAGTTCCAGAAAGTGGAGGGTGCTTTTGGGAGAAGGTGCCAGGGTGCAGAGAGCGTGAAGGGGCATCAGGAGCCCTGGCCAGATTCTGCAGGGTCCTGTGGTTCATTGAGGACTCTACACTGTGGTCAACAGGGAGACCGAAACTGGGCGGAGCTGCGTCTGCTCCCAGAACTCTTGCTGCTGATCTCATGCTTTGCGGGGAAACTTCCTAAAATGAGGCCTTCTGCCCTGAGGAACTGGACGAAAAGGGGCCACATGCTAAACTGTGCATGGCGCCTTACAAACTCAGAAAGGCAGAGAGAGAGAAGCCACATAGGATGCTCTGAAAATAAAACTCCTAACTGAAAGTGATTCACGGCAGGTAGTCATGTCCTAGGATGATAGTTTTTCCCTTACAAAGGTCAATCTTCACCTTAACTGAGCCTGTCTCTTTTTGCCTCCAGAACAACTAATAAAGTACCTTGATAGCATACCTTTGGAATAACAAAGTGATCCCCCACCCCAAAGCACGACCACCAGAGCAGAGACCACAAATTCCCTCATTGTTTTTATTACTGCGTTGATTGTCCACTTCACTGTCCCGTACTCACCTATGTAAAAGAAGCATCTATTCATTTTACTTTGTATCCAATCCCAAAGGTTTTCCTGCTTTGCTTTCTCCCACCTCCACGATCTATTACCAATCAATTCCTGTAACCCCTTTACATCTTCCCCTTTGATTATAATGTCTAAAATAAGTGGTAAAACTGCTGTTTTTCTGGAGCACTTTCTCAGTCTGTTGAGATTTTGCTTCCAGGCAATGGTCATCAGCTTGGCCCAAATAAACTCATAAGAATTCTTATAGATGGGGGCATTTCTTACGCTGACAGAACTGAACTTACGTGGAAGGGTTGGGGTGGCTGGGGGAGTTTGCCCACCGTGATGTCCACCAGTCAATCTCCTTAAGTAACTCTTAATTAAGTTATATCCATCTATACAAATAAATATACAATGCGTGTATAGGGGAGCAGAAAGCAATTAAAAAACATTTTTATTTTGATCAGTCTGAAATATACGCTCTAAGTGTCAACTTTGCTTGTTACGCCTGGCAGTGAACACATTCCGCTCACTAACGCTGACGGTGAGAGTGAGCTTCCGGTAAGTCCTGGGCCCTTCCTCCCTAAGCCTTGAAAGAGCCGGGCTGGCCAAAGGGATAATAACGTCAGGAAGAGTGCTTACTGATGGGTTTGGAATCAGGAATTGCTCAGGGGCCCTTGGTCGTCTAGCTGTGTTCATTTCCAGATGTGTTTTGTGCGGTCAACTCTTATCCGTTCAAAAAGCACAAAGGTCCACAGGCGGTGAAAGGCAGTGAGTGGCAGTGTTGATCTGTGGCTATTAGCACGAGATAAGCACCTTAAATAAAGCTGTTCTGCCACCAGCCGCGGCAGCCTTGGTGAATGGAAAGAACGTGGACTTCGGCACTGCAGGCACGTTTGCAAACTTCCCAGAGCCATTCCCTCATCTCTAAGGTGGGCCTGCGGTGCCTTGTTCCACGTGCAAGGGCTGAGAGACGCGTGCAAAGCGCTGGGCGCAAGGCCTTGCGTGCCGACAGCGGTGGTTTACAGCTCAGCCCGGGACTGGGCCCCGGACGCGGCTTCCCCGTCGGAGCCGGGGCTGCTCCGAACAGGGACTGCCTTGGCCCCCAGGGTCAGCGATCCTACGTTCCACCTCTCTGCTCGGATGTTTGAAGTCTGAAACCTAAAAGGTGCGTTTGGCTTACAGAACTGTCAAAGATGTTCATCACAGGCTATACCTAGTAATGGAAAAACAGGAAACCATTTGTTGTCCAGTAGGAAATCGAGTTATAAATCAGCATAGCTATGTGATAAGAGACTTTGAGGCATTTAAAGTGTGCTTTTGAATAATATTTTGTGACAAGAACATGCTTGTGATAAAACCCTAAGTTAAAAGAAAAGCAATAAACAAAATTCACATAATGTGACCTCGTTCTAGAAAGGCAAGTAAAATACCTGAAGGCACAAACGCCCCCAAAGCGAGCGCTCCCCGCTGGCAGTCGGGAGGGGGCGGAATGAAGTGCTTCCCATACTGTATTTTCCTGTTTTCTAAGTTTCCATCAGTAATTACATATCGCCTTTACATTAGACAATACTAGTGGATGCGTCACGGCCACAGGCCGGAAGCGGGCGGGACCCGGGGCGGACCCCGGGGCGGGCCCCAGCGCCCTCTGGGCGCCGCCGACTGACCCCGCCCCGCGGCCGGCGTCGGCCCGGCGGGGTGGGGCTGCCCGGCCCAGCCCAGCCCACCGCAGCCTAGGCCCCAGCGGACGCCGCGGGACTTGCGACGCCTGGAGGCGGCGAACACACCGTCCGAATCGACCAGGCAAGCCAAAGGGTCGCGGCCGGCGGGGACTGAGCCGGGGCTGGGGCGGAGCGGGGCCGCGTCCCCAAACTTTATCGGAGTGCGCGGAGAGCCGGCGCCAGCACGAGGATCTGTCACTCTCCATTGGAGTTTCGCTTTCCCCTCTGCGCTTGGGGCAGGCGAGTGTCGCCTGTTTACTTTTGGGAGCCGAGCGGCCGGCTGTGAGCACGGCGAGCAGGCCGGGGTCTGAGGGTGTCACGCGCCCGTCTTTCTGGCTCGTGCCCATCGCAGGGCGTGTCCCCCGCGCCAGCCCCAGAGTGGCCAGCTGTGCGTGGAAATGAGGGCTCTCGTCGCCCTCAGTGCCTTCACCTGGTGGGAGCGGGAGGCGGCGCAGCACTCACCCTGGCCTCAGGTTGCGCCTGCTGCCGGCCCCGGTGTAGACAGTAGACAGGTGAAGGGGCGCTCTAGCGAGGGCGGGAGAGACAGGGTGGAAACTGTGAGCAGCCCCCGCCCTTGGTTGGTGTGGGGAAGCAGCCACCTCGGTCACCATGGCTTTGCCTCACTTTGCCTGCTCTTGCCACTTCCTCCAGGCTGCGCTCAGACGACTACAGGGGGAGTACTGTTCTCTTCCTGGCCTCTTTGGGCCAGAGTAAAAAGCAAGCAGGAAAACGGCAAAGGGGTAAACAAGTGGAGACCGGGGAAGGAGCCAGGCAGCAGAGCGAGGGCAAGTAGAGGAAGAACGCTGGGAGGCCTGGCGTCCCCTGGGCTCTGCATCAGTCCTGCCCCCTGGGGGGGTCTCCATCCCCTCGAAGCCCACTGTGGAGCTCTGTGGGGTCCTACCTGAGGAACCTGGGCGTGGGGTAAGTGGGGGTAGGCCTGGGAACCAGGGTCAGAGGCGCATGTCATGGAAGGTCCCTAGGGTGTCCAGTTTTCTGGGGCTCTGAAATATTCATCTCACGGGTGAGCTTTGGTTTCACAGCCAGCGCCTTTGGCCTGGCCAGTCGATGGTGGCAGCGGGAGCTAGGTGCTTCCTTGGGGCTGCTGTGTCTGGGACAAACGGGCAGCCACACTTCTCGCCTGCTCGTCCTCCCTGTCTCTCCAGTCATGAGGACCCAGGGACCCAGTGTGTAACCTAGAAAAAAGCGGTGGGACCACAGTGCCAAGGGCCCCGGTGTCCTCCGTGTCCTTGCGTCATGATCTCAGGACCTCACTGTAAAAGTAGGCACGTCAGAGAGTAATGATGGGTTACACCTTAAGTGTGAGGATGTGAGCTGAGCTAACAGCCACCTCGGCTCAGCCTCCTCCTGCGGAAATGGGGGCCTCAGTTGGGAGCTGTCCACCTCAGAGCACTTGGAACTTCCCCCTACACCCCCGGGGCAGAAGCCCCCGAGAAGGGACACACACCTGTGTGACTTTGGAGGGCTCCACGGGGAGGGCCGGAGAGTGGAAGCCCATGCAGCTCTCTGGGAAGAAGGCCTCTGCTAGCAATGTGATATGGGGTTTCTGGAGTATTCTGTTGGGAACGCCTTAGAGGGGACGGCCTTGACAGAATCTTCCACCCCTAAGATTCTGGAATTCTAGGCTGAAACCTGGGTTTTGTTTTTTGAAGTAGAAATGACATCCAGAAGTCCAGAGGCCACGGTGCTGGGTGCCTAGAGGGCACTCAGTACAGAGGTCAGGGAGGGAGCTAAGAGTGGGTCCTCACTCTTGGGTGTGACGAGTTGTATTTTTGTTCCTGTTACATTAAGGTGACGTCATGGGGTGCCAGCCTCCTGGTTCGATGCTAGTTGGGGATGTCACCCAGCCCTTGGCAGTAGATCCCTCCCACTGTGGCGATGATGGGAGCAGCTGTGGGGGAGGGGGAGGACGGACTCCTGCAGGGGGTCCAGGCACTGAGCTGACTCCAGGGCGAGGGGGCCTGCCTGGTGCCAAATGTGACTGTCTTCAGGGGCTGTGTGTAAGGACAGGGGTGTTAAGATAGAAGGAGCTAGATAATATTGTAGCGCATGCTTGAAAGTTGCTGAGTAAATGTTAAAAGTTCTTGTCACAAGAAAAAAATGTGTAAGTCTGTATGGCGATGGATGGTAACTGGACTTCCTGTGGTGATCACTTTGCAGTGTATATAAATATTGAATTATTGTGTCATGTACCTGACACTTAATACAATGTCACGCCGTTTATGCCTCAACTTAAAGAAAGATAGGAGGTAGGACACGACTTATTCTCAGGGTTGGGTCTGTCTGTTAAGACAAGGTGGCCTGGTCAGCATTCCACAGGATATGATTAATTAGGTGTGTTTTGATGAAAATGTTTCGAGCCTTAGAAAGCTTGAAGTTCACTGGGCTCGTCAAAGTCGGACAGCTTTGCTCACTGCAGGGCTGCCTGGCGGCCTCGAGCCCTGAGAACTTCCAGAGGGGGCGTGGGTGGGTCTTCAGCTGATCTGTTTTCAGAGCTGTCAGTCACTCCTGTCTCCTGCGCCAGTGTTCTCTAGGCAGTCCGGGAAATACCAGGCTTGATGATGCCAGCCCTCCACTCTGGTGCTGGGGAACGAGCCTCTGCACCTTTCCCTCGTGTGGGCTGATTTGGGGGAAGGGGAGGCCAGTTAATGGCAGAGTTGGAACCCGGGGCTCGTGGCTTTCTGCCTTGCTCTTTCTCGTTTAGCACTACTGTGTTTCTCCGCAGGTTCTGGGGTGAGCGAGCCCCTAGGACATGCTGGCCGTGGGGTCCACAGGGCACTATAGGGGCAGTCTGGGAGGACAGGGTTATGGCCACCCCCCACACCCAGAACATGCCACATGCCTCTGCCTCTGTGGACGGTCCTCCAGACCCGTTAACGTGAGTTGTAACCTTAGCCTAAATTCTTCAGGAAGTAGGTCACTCTGCCCTGAAGCCTCATGTTCTGGTTTGTTAGGCTCTTCACTCAGAATCAGAGACTGTTGGAGTTGGCGTGGACTTTGATATTTTGGGTCAGATGAGACAACTGAGGCCAGAGATGGGAAGTGGCCTATCCTGACTCACACACTGGCGTCACGGCCAGGGCTCTGGCCTGCATCGACGTCCTACAAAGGGGAAGGGACTGGTTATCAAAAGCAAAGGCATTTTCTACCTCTGCCCCCACCCCCACCCCGTGATGACCTCATCACACAGGTGCCTGGTGGGGGCGCCTCAGAGGCATCCGCTGCAGGCAGGTGTAAAATCGGACATCAGGTCTGGGTTCAGCGCCCTCTCTGCTGCTCGCCTGCTCTGGACCTTAGATCTGTCTCCCTCTGAATTTCAGCTTTGTCATCCGTAGAGTGGAGATAAGAGTGTGCCTGTCATAGGGGCGTTGTGAGGCTCCTACATGCCCAAGTACCCAGTGTCACTAACTGTAAGTGACTCTCTTCCCTCCCTGCCTGCCTAATGGCTCCCTCTTTCTTGATCTGCGCTCCCAGGCTGTTCTGACACGGAGTTGTCTGGGGCTTCTCGATTACCACACCGATGACACAGTTCGGCCCGCAGAGAAGGGTGATGGGGGAGGGGTGAGGGTGAAGGGTGATGGGGGACCCTCCCTGCTCTCCAGGGTGGCTTCCCCTTCCGTGGAGCCTGGAGCCGCCACCCTTCTCTCTCTCTGCTGGAGAGAGGCCACCCTGGCTAGAGACGGAGGCTGGGGAGGAAATCATGACTTCTTAGTCTGTTTCTGAGCAGGAGGACACAGAGGACTGGGGAAATGGGAGGGTTGTTTTCAGTGGGCAGGGCTGGGAATGACCCAGAGGGCTTGTTGAGAGCAGAGGCAGAGACTGTCTTGGCTCTGGGGTTTCTTTGTCAAATGACTAGATGATTTCTAAAGTCCTTTCCAGCTCTGACGTTTCAAGTTTTCAGATCCGCTCAGCATCATCCTATTAATCCCGGGACCAGGCGAACAAAAGGATAAGTTGGTCCCTGGCCCCTTGGTTCATGTGCATCAGTCCCGGTGACTTGTCCAGACACCCGGCTGTATCTTTGTACTCGTCTGCCCTGGTGGCTGTATGCTGGGGTAGGAGTATGAAGGGTTTTTTTTTTGGCGGGGGGTGGAGGGGAGAGAGCTGGGGGAGTTGGAATAGGTAAAGGAAGAGGGAAGTAAAGAGACTGTTACAAGAGACCAGGTCACAGTGGGCCAGGGGCTGCCCTCTGGGCCTGCTGGGTGGGGTTTCCTGAGATGTGCACTCTGAGCTATTCTTTCCATTCACTCTGGGCACCCGTTCCTGGCAGGGAGGAGGGCACGCTGCCTGGACCAGTCAGCTGCTCCTTTCTGGCCCCTCCTTCAAACATACACACCCTTTTGCTGTAACCCCAGTAGGCAGGCCTTTGCAGATTCCAGAGCCTTAACCCTTCAGGTGCGCCCCCCCCCCCCCCCCCCGCCCCGGGGCAGCCGGGGCCTGGGCTGGGCTGGGCTGGGCCTCACCTGGCTAGGAGCATGGTGGCTGAGCTTTGGGGGAAGGAGGTGCCCCCCCAGGCTGCACCTGGAAACCCTGACAGCCAGCACATCCTGCGTTTGTGCCCACCTGCTTCTACTATGGCTACTGCAATGGCCGGGTCTGGGGGGCCTGCAGGAGGAAGGAGAGGGTCTGGCTCCTTCCTGACGAGGGGTCGGAGCCAGGAGAGGGGAGCAAACTTAGATCTGTTATTTGGCAAGGACAGGGCAGAGTCCGAATGTCTTGGTAACAGGCATTGTGAGGAAGAATGTTCTAGTGATTTAAGCTGCCGCCAGTGGAACAGTCTTGCTCTCTGCCCCTGGAGTGTGTCCAGTGGAAGCTGAATGCTCACTGTGTTTTAGGAAAATTCTGGCTTCCCATGGGGAACCTTAACAGTCTTTTTAAGCCCTTGGAGACTGTGAGCCCCTCAGTGGCTGCCCAGATGACCTGGTTCCTGGTTTCTGGGCTTCGGGCATGAATCATCCTCACTCTGTCTTTGGGTTGTTTCCCTCCTCTTTTCCCCTCCTTCCCTTCCAACTCTACGTTCTTCTCTGGCTCCCACCTTTAGTCATAGCTGTGAAAGTGAACACTGAGCATTAACGCCCTTTCCCTGCCACCTAGGCCAGTGCCAGCCCCCCACCTCATCCCTAGCTGAGGTCTCCATGAGGAGGCGGCCTGGGCTGTCATGTAGGTCGGGCAGTGGCCAGGGAGCAGGCTGAGAAGCTGCCCGCGCTGGCAGCCCTGAGCCCAAGGCTCCTGCTCACCTGGCATCGCTCAGAGGTGTGTGTGGCTGAGCTCAGCCACTCCCCTGATGGGGCTGGACACTCTCTTCCTCTCCTGTGCCCGAGCCTCTACACCAGAGGCCTGAGACATGGTCCCAACCCCAGGGCCAGGTTTGCGACCAAGGGCAGGTCGCTGTTCTGCCTGCACCACGGCTGTCTGCCTGGTAAAGCGAGGGGCGGACTTGCCCTAACAGAGTGAGTTGCATTTCAGCTCTTGGGTGTGAGAATCTCCGTCTCTGACCAACCTCTTTTCCTCCGGGCGGCGGCGCAGGGCTGGGGAACTCGGGGTTAGGGCAGGAGCTCAATGGCTCTGAGCCCACTGGCTGTGTGAGCCTCCGCTGCCATTCGAGGGTCTTACACGGGGGGCCACGAGAAGTTCGGACAGACAGGTGTGCGGAGGAGGGGTGTGAGTGGGCTCTAGGAGCACGGCTCCGGAGCGCATCTGGGCCCACGGCGCCGACACCCTCGCACCCTGGCTGAGGGCCTCGCACAGCCGGCTGAGTTCTCTAAGCCTCTGTGCCTTCGCCTGAAAGTAGGGGCGATGGCGTCATCTACCCTGTTGGGCTATTTTGAGGATTTAAGGAAATAATAACTAAAAATAGTCAATGTTTACTGTTTATTAGGGGTCAGACACCATTGTCAGTGTTCTATGAGTGTTTTCTCAGTTAATTTTTATGGCCCCGTGGAGGACACTCTCACAGTGCTAGACCCAGTTTCCAGGTGGAGACATGGGGGCTCTGAGGTGAGGTGGTCAGTGCCGGCCTCTGGTGAGCACGGGCTGGTGGCCGAGGCCCCGGGGAACTGGACTGTGACCTGCTGTGTTCCCGGCTGGCAGAGCTGCGGTGAATTCCTCTGAGGCCAGAAGAATCAGAGAGGGGGTGGGAGTATGGAGGGAGTCCTCGTGAGTCAGCAGCCTGCCTTGCGAACCCTGGAGTCCTGGGGGCCCGTCTAAGGCTGGCCTTGCTCTCCCTGACTCACTCCTCAGTCTGCGGGTGGACCTGTTTGTCCGGCTTTGCTTCGAGGAAGGAGGAAGGAGGGAGGGGCGGGCAGCCGGCTGGCCAGGCGAAGGGCCGGTGCGGCGTGGCCTGGCTTCTCAGGGAGGTCACAGGAGGCCCGTCTGTTGGAGCTGGAAATGAGCTCAGAGATCGCCTGGTCCGCTCAGCTCATTTCACAGGGGTGCACCCCAAGGAGGTGACAGAACTGGGCACTGGCGACACAGTTTGGTGGCTCAGCTGGAGCTTCTGACCAAGGGGCCCTTCTTGCCAGCACCTCTCGGGCTGTGTTCAGCCTGTTCCCTGGTGTGCCACCACCCAGAAGGTGGCCATCAGGTGGGTTCGGGGTGCTGAGATGACGGTAATCATGACAGACAACCCGCCTCTAAAGGTGACCTGCCTGTCCCACTTCCTGCAAGTGGGCCACTGTTCTGCCCCCTCGGTGGAGTGAGAAGGGGGCTTTTGGAGGGAGTGGATCGAGGGGTACGGGGAGAAGGAGCTCTTGCCTCATGGAAGGGGCCCCCAGTTTTTCTTTGTTTTTCAAAAGTCTGTTGAGGAGAGTCACATATTATAAGTACTTATGAATATTTTCTCTCTCTTATATAAACACAGAACATTTCAAAAGTTAGCATCTCGGTTTCTTAAGCTCAAACACTCAAGCGCTCAGTCCCCCTCGTCCCTGCCTTCCCACCGTCTCCGGATCCTCCACTGCGTGGTGTGGTGCAGGCCCGCCACCACGACCCCAGCTCCACGCCCGAGTGCTGCGGCACAGCCTCCCTGTCAAGGACATCGTGCTCACTTCTGACCTGACACAGTCTTGCTGTGCTGGTCCTTTTACTCTGGGGAGATGGAGAGCAGCTTTCCTCAAAACAACCCATTTAGAGACTGGCCTGTTACGCAATCTGTCC